>OZ000486.1:4205000-4460000 GCA_963922655.1 Cardamine chenopodiifolia
TGTTGATGGAACTGATTTGGGGATTTATAGGAAGTCGCATATTCCTGATGGACCAGGTGAGTCTAAGTTTGGAGTTAGAAATAACTTGAGTTTGTTCTATGTCTTTTTGCTGATACCTTTTCTTAACTTTAGGTTATCAAGAGAAATTTTATTTCAATCCTGGAGACACTGGCTTTCAGGTAGTTTTGACAAGAAAAATCACAAATCGAAACGTATTTCTTGTATGTCATGTTATTTTGTTCACATAATTGATATATACCCCCTTGGCGTGAATAGATTTTCCAGACGAAATTAGCAAAAATTGGAATATGTAAGATGTTTCTATGCATAACTTGATATTTTTCTCATGTTTTTTCTTGGAAACGTGATTATAAGTTGATCACATCATGACCAAAGTATTGGTGCAATATGTCTTATTCAGCTTTATGTTGGGATCAATGGTTTTCTGAGGCAGCTCGAGCTATGGTTCTACAAGATGCTGAAGTACTGTTTTATCCAACTACTATGGGTTTTAAACCTCAAGACCAAGGCTTGGATTCACGTGATCATTGGAGGAGAGTCATGCAAGGACATGCTGGAGCTAATGTGATAAGCTATTAGTTCTTAACACTTCAGTTTTCAAAGTCATCAGATTGCTATGTGTTAACTTTAACTATAAGCGATTTTACACTGACATTAGCAACAGTTTACATGTATCTGATTGTAAGTTGCCAAAATGTGCTTTAGTGGTTAGATTAATCAGTCATTTTTCCCGATAATTAATCGGTTTGTCGGTAATGGTTTGCTAATGAGTGAGGCAATACATTGGGTTTCAGGTGCCCCTTGTAGCTTCGAATCGCATAGGAAAGGAAATAATTGAAACTGAGCATTGTCCAAGTCAGGTCACTTTCTATGGAACTTCCTTCATTGTCGGTATCAGTTTATATCTGATTCAAATGAGATCAGTAACTCTGAAGTTTAGATACAATATCTTAATAAAGCATTTGGACCAATGATCTTCTCAAATATTTTTTTTGTGATATGACAGGACCAACATGTGAAATTGTGGCTGAAGCTGATGATTAATCGGAAGCCGTTCTTATGGCAAAGTTTGATCTCGTGATGATCAAGTCGAAAAGGCAAAGTTTGATCTCGTGATGATCAAGTCGAAAAGGCAAAGTTGGGGTGTGTTCCGTGACCGACGTCCAGATTTGTACAAGGAAGCTTTGATCTTTCTGTTTGATTTGCTTTATGATAAAAACATTGTGGTAATCCATTAACAACAATTACTGGCTTAATCTTGAAATAGGTGGCTTAATCTTGAAATAGGTAAGCGCAAAAACAAAACACCATAATAGGTTTCACTTTTATTTTTATTTTTATTTCAATACAGAGCTCCTTTGTGGCCTTTTCATCTTTACAAGGCTGTCGATTTTAATATTTCTTGCAGTTTTCTAGATGTGAGCTTGGTTTTAACATCATATATATAAATACTGCACAATATATGGCCTGCAAAACTTGAAGTACAACCACATGAGAAGCTTCTTCACCATCACAACCTTGTAAAATTCAATATAAACCAACCCATTCATCAACAAACTGAGTTACTTGTATATTATCTTACCAAGACAAGGAAACGAAAAGGAGAATTCAATTGAAAAACACACGACGACTGCTTGTAACGTTTCCAACTCCAAACTCTGTCTTCATGTTCCTGTTTCGTTTGATCATTAGCATTCAATTCACTTGATGGTTTGTGTTCATCAGAAAGCAGTGATTCTTCCTCCACCTTGATTATCTCATCTTCCTTGTTCAAATCATCATCTTCATTTTCTTCTTCAAAAGTATACCTTTCTTCTTGATTGTATTCTTCCACATCACCATCTTCACCTTCACTGCTGTTATCACAAGGACCAACTTGGGAAGAAGCAATTTTCCTTTCTTTAAGTGTTTTGTCTGTGAGATTCATCAGCAAGTTCATCACTTGCACTACGTACATTAATGCTGTTAAAGGATCTGCCATCTGCAATGAAACCAAAAGAAACCGAGTTTGTGGTATCATTGTTAGCTTAATATCCATGAGAAAACAATCTCTTGAAGGATTGTGATGCAAATGCACCTTGGACATATTTGGTGCGAAGACTAAAGCAAGATTATGAGAGCTCATCTTGTTGACATCTTCAAACTACAAAATCAGCTATAAGATTGATTGCTCAATTCAAAAGAGAAGCTTTCGTTTGCGGTAATAGTCTCACAACCTTCACAAAATCCTCCTCTGACTCACACTGCATCACTTGTTGAGTTGGTAGAGGATCAAGTACTCCTCTCAGTAACTCTTTGAACCAAGCATGATCAATAAGCCATTTTCAACTATGTTAATTTTAAAGGCGAATAAAGAGTTTTGTTAAATGGCTATAGCTATATAATTCTCGCGAGACAGTGGACATCAATGCCCGCTGGTAATAATCCATGTTTAACTCTTCTCTTATAAACTCCTCCTCACTGTTATCTTATGTGATTATGAAAATCCCTTCTATTTGCAAGTCTCTTTCATCGTAAATTCGGCTTTGTACGAGCAAGAGTATAGATGGAACACAATTCCCTCTCAAGTAGTATGATAATTGCATTGACTCTGTAGAAACTCCAAATACTGTTGCACTGCCAACCCCACAAACAGATCAACAAATCATGAAGCAAGAAACAACATTTAGAACATATTATTTGCATTAAATTATTCTCCAAGGTTCTAAGATGGGCAACATATATGTATTATCCTAATTCTCATGATTTAAATCTCATTCTAAGATGGGCAACATATATGTATTATCCTTGAATTTCAATCTCAAAAAACTAGTATTATAATTATTGTTGTTAGTCAAAGTTATTACTCTTTTTTACTTATTTCTTCGTCTTTCTCAATTCATTAAATTTTTTCTATAGATTCATCTTCTTTGATTATGTTTTTTAGTATTCATAAATTATATTCTCCTATATAAGTTGATCTCATGTATTTATATTATTACTAGAGACTAATAATATTTTTCCCATTTCATTTCTCTCATCATCTCCACAAAAACAACATGATAGATTGGTTTTTATTTCTTGTATACTACAATTGGGTTATGATTGTTTTGAATGTCAAAACAAACTTTGCAAATTTACATGTTATAATGTTTTAATTATTACGTAAATTTCAAATGCGTCGCAAAACAATCATGGCATAAGTTTCAATTTATCCTCGATGTGGGATTTAAGAACAAAAAAAAAACTTTCATGGTTCATTAGGAATTCTCAGAAGTAGAAGAAGAAGCTGAACCTTGCACTAAGGAGCTTCTTGGGTACGTCGGGCTCGAATTCAGAAGGACGACCAAGAAATCCATCAAAGCGATCGTATGTGACGTGAACCACGTGGTAGATATTGGTTGGGTGACCAATGTCCATGGGTCACTGTTCATTTTCCTCCACCACTATTTCTCTCGAGAGGCAACGAGATAACTCAAAGACGACTCGACCTACCGAACCACGAGGGTATAGGGTTGACGCGTCTTCTCACTCGCGCTATCTCTCCTTTGCAGCCATGTCAACCAAACAAATGTACACACGTATTTTTCTTCTTCTCTATCTCCTGCGATTGATGTTTTTACTCGACAATGACAATGCGTGATAAGAAAGGGTAATATGGGATTGTCATGGCATGCGTCGAGATTGGCTTACATGTACACAAAGTGTTGCGGTGAAACTGAGAGGCGGTGAAGAAAGAGGATTAGGAGTAAGTTAGAACGTGGGAATCACTACTTGAAACTTGGAAGACTTCTTAAAATATGTGGCAATGTGTATTCATTTTTTTAATTTTCATATAATACGATACCAACCATAGTTCTAAAATACGATAAGGCAGATTAAGGGTGTAAAATTTACAAATCAATTGGATTCAAAAAATTTTAATTCACGGAATAAAATTAAATGCATGATTGGTTGGATTGTATCTTTATTTTAGAAGAAATTAAAAATCTAAAATTGTGAAACTAAACCAATTAGACTTTAGTTTTTATGAAAACTTTGACAGCCCTAAACTACTTTTTTTCTACTTTTTGTTGTATCTCCTATAAAATTTTAAACCATAAGATTTTGTACTTTAAGGCTGTAGAAATGTTTTCAAAAATTTGAAAAAAACATTTGATTATTTTTTGTTTGTTGTACTTTAAATATAAGATTAAAATATCTATTTACTTTGTTTTTATCACTTTAATTTCGTATAGATAACATGCTATATTTATATAAATTATTACTTGGATTTCATATATAATTATATATATATTGACAAAAAATGATAAAATACTATATGGTATATTTCAATTAATTATTACACATAACTACATATATAGAATATAATAAATAAAATTATATATAAAAAATATTGTTTATTATAAATTTTATTTGAAATTTTATTTAACATATTTTAAAATATTTTAAAATTTATACATTATATAAATCTACGATATTGAACTAGTATTACCAATCATGCTTTAATTTTAAAATAGTTACAACAAAAAATCTACAGTTACAGCCAACAAATATACGGTCTAAATCCTACAGAAATTAATTTACAATTACAACCCAACTAATAACCCACTATGTTATTTAAAATTCATAGAATTTGACATCGTCGATGATAACAATTAAAATATGTTGCTAGCTAAGTTGATACATACCTTAAAGATAAGAAATTTTGTTTGTTTCCTAAAAGTTTTACAAGTTCATTTAAAAGGTTTAAGTTTAGGAACACATTCCCAAATCAAATATAAATTTATTTTAACTCACTTTACTACTATTTCAATATTTAATTTATTTCATTTGGTTAAAGTTTCATTATTTTATTTTAGTACTATTTGTCATAACTTTATGGTCAGCATTATTTGATAAAAATTCAACACCAAAACACCATACAAACATATGAGTAAGATTTTATGTCATTTTTATCTTCCACTCAGTGGAAATTTCCACCACTACTCACTTCACTTTTCGTTAGTTCTTCATCGAAATTCTATCGGATTTTGAACAGAATACCTTGAAGAGATGATAATATAGTTTATGTAAAACCCAACCGAAATTTTGTTCAGCTCAATCACTTGAGTCTCATTCTTCCGGTTATGCCATTTTTAGTGTATACCAGTTTAGTAAACCATGTAAATTAGATTGGTTTATATATATGAATAAACCGGATCACTTCACTCTTATATAGAGGATCCGATCTAGAGTTGGGTTGGAGGGCCAACGCGCCCCGTTCCGTCAAAAATTCGCGGGTATTAGTCAAAATTTTTGAAACCTAAAACCGCCTCCGCAACTGGTTTTTAAAACCTATCCCGCAACCAACCTGCAATTACCTGCGGTTTACCTGCAAAAAAAAAACCACGTAACTCGTCCTGTCCCGCAAAAACCCAAATCCGCATAGAACCTGCATAAAAAGCCGCATAAAATCTGGATAAATCCGTATAAACTCGCATACAAATCCGCATACAAATCCAAATCTGCAATATTTTTTTAAGCGGGCCCCGTGAGGTTTACCTGCTAAACCCGCTAGAAATCCCAACCCGCCCCACGAAACTCACTAAAATATGGACTCAAAACAAAAAGTCCATATCCGTCCCGCGTGGACCAAAATCTGCAAAATCCACGGGCCAGAGACCCAATTCCCAACCCTAATCCGATTAAATGAGAGTTTGTTATTCTTCATGAATCGGACCATAAACCAAACTGGTACACACTAAAAGTCATTTGATCAACCTTTTCGATCATGAATACTCTTCCGATAGTTCTCGTGATATTCCTCTGATCTTAACTCTTCAAAATCCAGTTAAGTCATCCGAGGGATCATGCCAAAGATTGTAGGACTCTATATAATCATCACGTTTGGACATCAACATTTTACCATCAAAAAGGAGGTATCAAGGTCGTTGAATTTATTTTTGCAATTATATATGATAAATAAATGTGATTATACTTGGTTTACTTTAAGTACCTCAGAAATATTGGACGTATCGAACCGAAATAAGATCTCACTAACAGAGTCATAGTGACTCGGCCGTAGTAAGTACATTTAAACAAAGAAATCTCCAAACACTTTGAACGGTTTAGAAAGAGAAATTAAACAATAATTTGAAATATTTACATAAAACAATTTTTAATTAAATGAATGAAAACTAATCTTGGTGGGTTTTTTTTTTATTATTAATTTTGGTGGTTTAGTGGTCGAAGATTGGTATTATTGGTCGAGATTTGAGATCAAGATCATATTCAAGCGCTTAAAACATAAAAGAAAACCCAATTAATTTCAGTTAAAAAAAAAACAAGCATTTTAGTCTAGCATTAAATCCAAGTTGACTTTCTATCAAGAATTATTTTATTATAAAAATGAAATATACAAAATCTTTTGAGGTAGATTGACAGTGCGATTGAAACAATACATGCATATACTTAATTTCGCAAATAAAGCAATATAAGGTGATTGAGAATTATATTTCTAATAGACTACTTTCTGGCAATCTGATTAAATTTTATGGCTTCTATATTCTTTTCGCCAAACCTTAGGCTATTTTCAAATTAGTGAGGCTTTTAATACGTTTTTATAAACAACAAGGGTGGTGCCTATCTTTGGTCGTACCGAGGTTAAGTTGGATCTGACACGCATGAACGTGTTAACTAATGAAACAAGAGAGTATTAGTTTTAGTATTTCAATGATCTCTGCTGTAAACCGGAGGGTGAGATTTAGAAGAGACAAAACTGTTCTTGTGCATGTGCACTAAGACAGGACCGGTCTTTATAGGCCTAATACGAAACCTAAAATATAGGTTTTTAACAAAATATATTAAAAACAAAAACCAAATTATAAAAATATTTAACTAATTATTAATATCAAAAAATAAAAACAATCTAATTACTTTTGAAAATAACTCTTCTTGCAGTTTTTCTAGTAAAGTCATCCATCAAATCTTCATAGTCAAGGTGTTTAACCATATCTCTTTCAGTCGATAACATAGCTAATCCATTCAACCGTTCCTGGGACATAGTTGATCGTAGGTAAATTTTTGATCAGTTTCAATTTTGAAAAGTTTCTCTCAGCTGAGGCGACTGAAACCAGAATCGTGAGCATAATTTTAAAAGCAATCCATAGATTTGGATAACAATCGTCTACCTTCTTAAGAAAATGCAGAACTTTAACATTCCTCTTGATATTCTTGGGTATAGCTTCTCTAAATACCTTGATTTCAAGAAACAAATCATTTCCATCAATATCTGAATGTTCTCCATGCTTAAGATAAACTTCAAGGTTGGTACATGATTCCTTTAAGTTATCATCGCTTGTGGTACTGAGTTTTCTTAGATCAAACAAAAACCCAAAAGTCTTCTCATACTGGTGAAACTGTTCCAGCCTACCTTGAAGAGAAGTTATACTTTGATCCATGATTTTGATAAAATTATCTATTCTAAAAATCTCTTCTTCACTTAAAAGTACACTTTTATCTACAATTTTTTTTGGCTCTTCATCAAAGTGTGTTTTTCTTTTAATAATACGTTTCTTTTTAATATGAAAAATTGGTTCAATATCCATATCAACCGCAATTTTTGTTGCTTCTGCTTTTGCTTCTTCGAAACTAGTCTCTTTATACTTCTGAAAAAAGTAACTAACCCTTTTAGTTGAGTAATAGCAACTTCAATATCAATATCTTCAGACTGTAATGTCTTGCTTACAGTGTTGATGGCACCCAACATCTCATACCATATAACCATACGAAATAAAAACTCAAATGTCCCAATTCCATGTGTTTCACCTATTGCAAGACATTCAACATCACTCCTAACTTTTGGATCATCAGTATTTTCAGCCAAGTAAAGCAAAGCATTTTGTATTTCTGGAGCTTTAAAACATATAGCTTTAATACTTTCAATGTGACTTTCCCAACGAGTATCTGATAAGGGTTTAAGTGTGTGACTTTCCAAATAAAAACTCAAATGTCCCAATTCCATGTGTTTCACCTATTGCAAGACATTCAACATCACTCCTAACTTTTGGATCATCAGTATTTTCAGCCAAGTAAAGCAAAGCATTTTGTATTTATGGAGCTTTAAAACATATAGGTTTAATACTTTCAATGTGACTTTTCCAACGAGTATCTGATAAGGGTTTAAGTGTGTGACTTTCCAAATAAAAACTCAAATGTCCCAATTCCATGTGTTTCACCTATTGCAAGACATTCAACATCACTCCTAACTTTTGGATCATCAGTATTTTCAGCCAAGTAAAGCAAAGCATTTTGTATTTCTGGAGCTTTAAAACATATAGCTTTAATACTTTCAATGTGACTTTCCCAACGAGTATCTGATAAGGGTTTAAGTGTGTGACCTTCCACCATTTTCTTGTATATGTCCCACCTATTCGTAGAAGGTGAAAACAAATAATATAAACGTTGGACGATTCCAAAAAAATCCATCGTTTTTGTAGATGATTTGACCATATCACAAAGTGCCAAGTTCAGATTATGACAACCACATGGCGTATAAAATGCTCGTGGATTAATATCGAGCAATCTTTTCTGCACTCTTTTATTTTTTCCTTCATATTTGAGCCATTATCGTATCTTTGTCCCCTCACATTTTCAATGTCTGTCCAAATCAACCAATGTATATCACATAGCAAATCAAAAAGTCATTTTCCTGATTTATCATCAACCTCCAAGAACTATATAAAGTACTCTTTAATCTGAGGTAACTTCATGGCAACATCCACCATCGAATAATGAGAGACATATGCTCTTTATGACTGATATCTGGAGTGCAATCAAGGATAACAGAGAAATATTTTGCCTCTTGAATTTTCTTAATGATCATTAGTTTCATCTCAGATCCCAACATGGCTACCAATTCATTCTGAATTTTGTGGCTCAGATAGTGATAATGAGTTTCTCCATCTTTAACTCATCTAATGTGCTCCCGGATTATTGGATCAAAGTCTCCGATCATTTCAATGAACTTCAAAAAATTCTCATTATTTTATTCACCAATCTTTTCATTACTTCCACGAAATGTCATTTGCATTTTGCCAATGTCTTCACCAACACAAATAATCTCAATAAAACCTCTCTCCAATGACTTTTCTCTTTGTTAATTTCTTCTTGGACGCACTTATCAATTGTCAAATTCTTTTGCAATCTCAACTCTAGTTTCATCTATTGGCTCATGCACATGATATGATCATGACTACTTTCATGCTGACTAAGCCTTGGCACAACATTATTCCAATATTTGAAACATGTGGTTGCCAATTGAATAGTATCACTGCTTCGACCAAACAATTTGCAACAAAAACAATAGATTTTCTTTGATGTTGTGGAATAGACTAACCAACGTCTATCTTGTTTTTCTCCATTTTTTAAACATCTTCTGTAATACTTATGAGAAAAATGTCGACCATTGATATTTTTGGGAAAACTATAATCCTCATTCGGTCGTGTCGGAGGACCTTTTTTAACCAAAAAATCTATCAACATTTGATTAATTTTTTGCCAATTCGTAGGATACTGATCTGTGAGTGTGAAAGACACACCATCTACATTTTGACGAACAAAATCATCATCTTTCTCCATCATATTATCATCTGTTTCACCATCTTTTCAGTTCGAATACCATCCTCTACTTTCTCTTTAGAAGTCTCACAATATTCATCATCTATTTTACCAAGCTTTTCAATTATCGTATCATCTTCACTTTCAAGAGATTTTGGTTTTTTGATATACCTGAACATAGAATTGGCTAGAGATTTTGTCAATTCTTCTTCTCTTTTCTTCTTCTTTCGTTTTTGACATTCAAATTCATATTTTGGTTTTATCTTGTAAAACTATAAAAAATGAAAACAAAACAAAAAACATATTAGTCATGGTTGTTCAATTTACTAACTAAACATGCCAAGAAAAATAGTTAAATCAATTAACTTGAATCAAATAAACCATAAAAATTTTCAACTTTTTCTCACTTTGATAAGAAATTTTAAGAAGGAGATGAAGATTTGAGGGAAAAAGAAAGAATTGGAGAAAAAAAAAGTTTCAAACTCGTCGCTGTATTCGATTTTTTTTTTTTTTTTAAGAAAGATAACAATAAGAAAGTTGAATAGTTAGAGAATATTGTGGGATATATTTAACATTAATAAAAGGAAGAATATTAAACGTGGATCTAAAAAAAGAGAAAGTAATTTTTTTTGTGAACAGTGTTTCGTGTCACTGTTTACAGTTATTTTTTATTTAAATTTTTATAGTGGGCCCCTTAAAAGTTGAGGCCCCATACAAAAGTATTATGGGTATTGGCCCAGGGCCGGTCCTGCATGTCTCCTTGCGTGTCCCCCTCTTCTCCTCCATAATATTCTTTCCTTACTTTAATTTAATCTTAATTAATGGTAAATTATATTTAGTAGATCAGAATTCAGTGTTACACTCATTATATAATATGTAGTCTTTGTTGGATTAAGCTTGAAGAAACTTTGATGCACAAATAAAACTAATTCTAATCGAGTATGGATTTAGAAGATTAGGATAAGAATAATATTTATATTTAAGAGTTATCTAAATATATATTAGGAGTTATCTAATAAGGTGTTCTATTTCTATTAGGAATAGGTTAGTAAAGGTGTTGTAAAACCATTATAAATACAATTGTTAGGTTATTGTAATGTACGAGTGATTAAGAGTTTGAGAGCTTTAGTTTTGAATTAGTTTATAAAGTTAATAAAGAGTGTAATTCTTTAAATCTTAAACTTCTTAAATTTAACAATTGATATCAGAACTTCAGTTGTTAGAGGAGCTATTAATTCCACAATATGGGAGATATAACTGTTCCACCAATGGTGAAACCTAAAGAAGGAGGACCTTCATCAATTCAGTGCCCTATGCTAAATTCTACAAATTACACGGTTTGGGCCATGAGAATGAAGATCACACTTAAGGTACATAAAGTTTGGGAAACAGTAGAAACAAAGTCAAACAATGGAGACAAAAACGATATGGCAATAACACTTCTTTTCCAATCAATACCCGAGTCGTTTATCATTCAAGTTGGAGAACTTGACACTTCAAAAGCGGTTTGGAAGGCAATTAAAGCAAGGCATGTAGGCGCATAAAGAGTCAAGGAGGGTAGGTTACAAACCTTGATGGCATACTTCGATCGCATGAAGATGAAAGACTCGGATACTATTGATGACTTCGTTGGAATGTTATCCGAGATAGCTTCAAAATCTGCTTCCTTGGGAGAAAACATTGAAGAGCCTAAATTAGTAAGAAAGTTCTTAAAAAGTCTTCCATGACAAAAATATATTCACAATGTGGCTTCGCTTGAACAAGTATTAGATCTTAATATTACGGGTTTTGAAGATATTGTTGGACGATTAAAATCCTATGAAGAGATAATACATGAAGACGAAGATCACCAAGAAGACCAAGGTAAACTCATATATGCTAACATGGAGACACAATCCTTTCGTGGTTTTAATGAAGAATACAAAGGAAAGGGGTGTGGTAAACAGTTCTACTCGAGAGGAAGAGGCTACAACAATAACAATCAAAACCAAGCTTACAAACAAGGGAAAGATAAGTCAAAGATTGCATGCTCTCGGTGTGATAAAACGTGACATTATGCATCAAACTGCCCGAATAGATTACTCAAGTTACAAGAAGCTCAAGAAGTCAAGAATGATGACACAAAAGACGCGGATGAACTAATGATGCATGAGATAATTTACTTGAACGAGAAGAGTCTTGTTCTAAGAGAGTTTGAAATGCACTTGGTTGATGATGACATATGGTACTTAGACAAAGGAGCAAGTAATCATATGACTGGCAACTGAATGTATTTTTCGGAAATTAATGAAACTATTACTAGATAGGTTCGGTTTGGTGATGACTCTCGCATAGAGATCAAATAAAAAGGATCAATCTTCATTGTTGACAAGAATGGTAAACAAAGAACGTTGTCCAATGTCTATTTATTCCGGAACTGAAAAGTAACATCATTAGCCTTGGACAAGGTACGGAATCAGGACGTGACGTGAGGATGAAGGAAGACTATTTGATGATACATGATTGAGAAGGAAGATTGCTAACAAAAGCGATTAGGTCGAATAATCCTCTATACAAGGTACAAATGGGTATAAGGGATACAATGTGTCTACAACTAGCATCGATAAGTGAGGTGACTAAATGGCATGCGAGACTAGGACATGTTGGCCTTAAAACTTTGTAATCAATGATTCAAAAGGACATGGTCATAGGAATCCCTAAAGTTAGTATAGAACCCGATATTTCTGGATCTTGTTTGCTTGGAAAACAAGTAAGAAAAGTGTTTCCTCAAACAACTTCGTATAGAACCCGATATTTCTGGAGCTTGTACACAGAGACTTGTGATCGCTCGGAACAGATATATATGTGTTCTCATCAATGAATATTCTAGGTACATGTTATTAAAAGAAAAAGTGAAGCATTCAAAAGATTCAAAAGGTTTAAAATGCTAGTTGAGCAAGAGTCGGGAGTTAACATTAAAATTTTTAGAGTAGATAGAGGAGGAGAATTTTTATTACAAGACTTTCAAAATTTTTGTGAAAAATACGGGATTCAAATACATCTCACGGCTCCTTATACGCCTCAACAAAATGGAATCATTGAGAGACGTAATCAGACTTTTATGGAAATGACGAGGAGTATCTTGAAACACATGAACGTACCTACTATCTCGGGGGGGGGGGGGGGGAAGCAGTGAGACATGCCACTTATCTCATCAAAAGGATAGCTATGAAAGTAATGAGAGAGAAAACACCGTATGAAGTGTTCAAAGGCTAGAAACCGAATGTTGAACATTTACATATTTTTGGGTGCATTGGTTATGCGAAGTCAAAAACGACACACCTAAAGGAGCTTGATGATAGATCTAGAATGTTTGTTCATATTGGAAGTGAACCCGAATCAAAAGCCTATAAAATTTACGATCCAACCACTCATAAAATCATAGTGAGTAGAGATGTGATTTTTGATGAACGAAAGGATGGAAGTGGAGTAATTTGGAACAAGCATCTGTTGAACAACCAGGAATGTTTGAACTTAGCCTTGAAGGTTTTTGGAAATAACGAAGCAACTGAAGACATGGAACCCAAAGATGAGAGTGATTCATCTTAGCCCACGGGAGAAATAGAGCAAAACAAAGGAGAAGGTGGAGAAAACCAAGATTTAAAATAAGGTTTAGACCAAGAACGATTTGGACTAAGAAGGTATAGTAGACAAACCACAAAACCGGTTTATCTTCATGACTACATTCTACTTGCCGAAGAAGAAGGATAAAGATTTCTTTTGATGCTAAACGATGAGCCAAAGGAATTCTTTGAAGCCAAGGAATTCGAGGAATGGATCCATGCATGTGAATATGAAATTGCATCTATTACAAAGAATAACACTTGGAAGTTGGGTTATCTACCTATTGGAGCTAAACCTATCAGTTTAAAATGGGTTTTTAAACTAAAGAAAAATTCTGACGGAAGCATACACAAACACAAAGCTAGACTTGTAGCAAATGGTTACGTGCAAAGACAAGGAATCGATTTCGATGAAGTATTTGCTCTTGTAGCTTGAATCAAAACAATATGACTTCTAGTGAATTTAGTGGCTTCACATGGTTGGGAAATACATCCCCTTGACGTAAAAACAAAATTTCTTCACAGAGAGTTAAAAGAAGTTGTGTATGTTACTCAGCCGGATGGCTTTATAGTTACGGGAGAAGAAGATAAAGTTTATAAGCTCAACAAAGCTTTGTACAGGTTAAGGCAGACACCGAGAGTTTGGAATAATAAGCTCAACCAGATTCTCAAAGATCTACGGTTTACTAAGTGCTCAAAGGAGTCTTCGGTGTATCGGAAAGTAGAGAATGAAAATCACTTACTTGTGGCGGTTTATGTTGATGATTTATTCGTAATCGGGACGAATATGAGTGTTATCAACAAATTTAAGATGGAGATGTCAAAAAATTTCAAGATGAGTGATCTCGGAAAATTAACCTATTATCTTGGGATTGAAGTAAAACAAGATGGTGATAGGATTACTCTCAAACAAGAACGATATGCAATCAAGATATTAGTTAAAGCAGGAATGAAGGATTGCAACCTTGTACACACGCCCATGGAGTCAGGAACTAAGTTATCAAAGGCGATAGAAGAACAATGAATTAATGCAATGACTTATAGGAAAAATGTTGGTTGTTTGCCTTATCTACTTCACACTAGATTGGATCTTGCATATTGTGTTGGTGTTGTAAGTTGATACATGCAAAATCCGAAGGAATCACATGGAGTAGCAATGAAGCAAATCTTGAGATATCTAAAGGGTACACTTTCTTATGGCTTAGCGTTTATATGAACTAACATGATTACTTTAGTAGGTTACAGTGATAGTAGCCATAATGTTGTTCCGGATGATGGAAGAAGTACTACCGGTCATATTTTCTATCTTGGAGAAAGTACAATTACTTGGTGTTCACAGAAGCAAGAAACCGTAGCTCTCTCTTCGTGTGAGGCTGAGTTTATGGCAGCTACGGAGGCGGCAAGACAAGCGATTTGGCTGCAAGATTTACTTAGTGAGATTACCGGGTTGCCTTGTGAAAGTGTCGTTATTCGTATTGATAACAAGTCGGCAATAACACTTACCAAGAATCTGGTGTTTCACAGAAGGAGTAACCATATCCATAAGAGGTATCATTTTATACGAGAATATGTTGAGAACAATCAAGTGGAGGTCGAGAATGTCCCCGGGAATGAGCAAAAGGACGGTATTTTGACAAAAGCATTGGGAAGGATCAAGTTTAAAGAGATGAGGAAACTAATGGCAGATCAAGATTTATCAAAGGTGGACTTCAAGGTTAAGAGAAAGAATGTTGGATTAACCTTGAAGATACCTTGAAGATAGTTTGATCCACAAGTAAAACTAATCCTAACCGAATATGGATTTAGGAGATTAGGAAAAGAGTATGATTTATATTTAGGATATATATATATATATATATATATATATATATTAGAAGTTATCTAATAAGGTTTTCTAGTTCTATTAGGAATAAGTTAGCAAAGGTGTAGCAAAACCAATATAAAACAATTGTTCGGTTGTGACAATTGTATGAGAGATTAAGGGGGGGGGGGGGTTATTGAATTTAAGAATTTAATAGAATTTGATTGAATTGAATTAGAGACATAAGCTACAGATTTTCAAGTATTGTAAAAAAGTTTCAAGTATTTATTCTTAATGGAATTCAATTCTAACATTTATATTTTTCAACATTTTAATAGAATCAAAATAGAATTTTAAAGGTACCAATTCTTTTAAATTCATCTATTTTTTCCACCACATTTATCTTATATGTGTTTCCCCAATTTTTTTTTTGGATAGAGAACAAGCAATGTCCTCAACAATTGTACTTTTAGTGGGTGTCACAAGAAAACAAACCAGTTCAAAATAAGATCAAGACAAAAATAAAGATAAAATTGATTGCACAAAAAAACTATCTATGATAGTTTATGAGTTGCAGCAACTTTATTACAGGAAAAACTTAAAAAAATATATCTATCAATGAATTTCCTCCTGCACATCTCTCCACATCTTTTCAGCCATAATTTTCTTCCAAATGTTTGTGTTTTCTCTGTCTTGCGCTTGTGTCTGTGTCTCTTATGTCCGTGTCTTGGGAGACTCTTTTCTATTAATTTCATTGAAATTCTCTGCATTACCTTCACTATTCACTTCACCAGGGAATTCGCCTAGATATGATTGGCATTCTTTACGAATAAATTTATGCAACACTGCACATACTAAAACCAATCCAACTTGTTTTGTGTAAGAAAAAGGAGTTGCAGTTTTAAAAATCGCAATCAAGATTTAAACATTCCAAATATCCTCTCGATCACGTTTCTCAAAGAAGCATGGTGAAGATTGAATAACTCATATGGAGCTTCAGGATCACGTCCTTCACCTACTCATTCTTGAAGATGATACCTTACACCACAAAATGGAGCTAAAAATCGAGGTTAATTTGCAAATCCACAATCAACTAGATATAATTTTCCTGAAAATTGAATAATATATATTACTATAAGACACATGATCTATAAATAAAAGTGTAATTGTTTTACCTTCTGATACTTGGAAACTGTTTGTTGTTTTTGTTAAATCATCACTTAACATTCTTGCATCGTGTGCCGAACCCTCCCATCCACTCAAAACATAGATGAACTCTAGATCATGGTTACACACAGCTAAAACATTTTGTGATATTGTTCCTTTTTGATTACGATAGCTTGCCACCTCATGTCCAACTACGATTGATGGTATATGTGTACCACCTATAGCACCAACACAATTCTGTAATAAAGACAAACAAATAGTTAGTCAAATTTTAAGGAAATAACTAAATTTAATAGAACAAGAGATGAAATAATGCACCTTAAAATATGGATAAAATCATATACTTTCTCTTATTTTCTTTGGCACCGACTCATCAGGTTTCACCATTTGATGTGGAGCTATTAGAAGCATAGCTGTTAAAATACTATTAAAGCTTGTGCTCACTGCAAACTTGGACCTTTTAAATGTGTCTTTGATGTAACAATATCTTGCATTTTGCCCAACTGTGAGAATGAAGATAGCAAGCATCTCTTTGACAGATATGTATTCTGTGTCTTTTAAGCAAGTTGTCTCTCTTCTCATGAGATATGATAGCCTCAAAAACACATATGTGAATATACGGTACAACACATGGAAATGTTTAGGATCTTCTTTTAATACATTTTGTATATATTGTTCTCTGATCCTTGTATCGACGAATCGGACGTTCAATATAATCATTACGCACGAGACATCGTCGTGCCTTTTGAATATGAGCTCCTATCACCAACATCACCACCACTAGAGATATGTTCGCATCAAAATCATCATCTTCTGTTTTCTCATTATCCATTCTTATGTCTTCTTCCTCTTCGTGAACATTTTGATCCATCAAAAAAACCTACTAAACAAATGGATAATTAAGAAAAAGGAGAAAAATCATAATGAAAATAACTACAACACAATCCCTACGAAAGAACTATATTTTTTTAAAGCTTACGACAACTAGGTGATGTGAGGTTCTTCTATTTTGTTTAGATGATATTATGTGTGTTGAAAAGAGAAATGTTATGGAAGGTTATATAGAATAAATTATGTAACTATAAGTATGGAAACTTTTAACTACTATTTTGTAGGGATTTTGTGATATATGGTTGGCTAAACTAATCAAACAAATCATATGTTTAGGAAGAAGTCATAGGTTTTTCAAAGGAGTCGTAGGTTGTTTGTTTTAAATTAATAATGTTTTCTATTTTCTGGGGATTTTTCTTTTTGTATATTTGACTCAACAAAAATTATTTAACGATTAAGTAATAAATTTTTAAATTTTAAATACTATTTTCTAGGGATTTTGTGACATATAGTTAAAACTTATCAAACATATCTTATGTTTAGGAAGAAGTCATTGGTTTTTCAAAGAAATCGTAGGTTTATATATTTTGAATTCAGATATTTTTCTTAAATTAATGTTATTTTCTATTTCTTGGGGTGTTTTTTTTTGGTATAATTGACTCAGCAAAGAATCTCTTATATACACACTAATATCAGACAATTTTTTTTAGCTGATAACAAATAAACAATTGCATTAATAGATGAACTGTAGAGTGCAAATTGTTTAAAGTGAGGAATGAAAAGAAGGTTAAAAACAGGTTTTTCCTTTTTCTTCTTTAGGGCGACTCCCAAGACGATTTTGTAGTCTTCTCTTCTTCGCTGTCGTTTTCCACCGTGGAGACCTCCGTCGGCATGGTGGGGGTATCCCCTGCTCTGTCTACTCCTCCTTTGCCATTGCAAGACGACATGGTTCACGGTTCGTCTCCTCAGGAAGTCGCACATGCTCTGTCTTCTCCTTCTTCGCCGTTGAAAGAAAGTTTGACCCCAGGTCTGTCACCATCGGAAGCTGCACCGGTTAGGACTTCGTGGGCTGACGTGACTCGGAAGGGAAGCTCTCACATTCTGAAGCGGTTTGACTGTGAAGCTAACTCCATTAATGGTCGTAATGTGTACTCTGTTCCAGCAGCAATCCTCGATTCGGAGCCTCTATGGGAAGAGTTCTTGGTTGGTCGGTTTACGTCTAAAGCTCCGCACATTGCCAAAGTCCATGTAATTGTCAATAAGATCTGGAACCTAGGGAACAAGGACATCAAGGTTGACGCTTTCAAAATAAACGATACCACCATCAAGTTCCGTTTGCGACATTTTGAAGCTAGGAAACGTGTCTTACGTCGTGGGATGTGGAACATTTGTGATGTCCCTATGATTGTATCCAAGTGGTCGCTGTATGCCGATGAGACACAGCCTTCAGTTCGCTCGATACCGATGTGGATTATTTTGAAGCAGGTTCCGCCTTCTCTGTTCACGTGGAAGGGGTTGAGTTTCCTTTCAAGCCCCCTAGGCTCTCCAATTCGACTTCATCGCGATACTGAATTGGTAACTATCTTCGATGAGGCAAAGGTGTTCGTTGATGTGGATTTATCGACTACATTCAAAGATCACATCTACTTTAATATAAATGGAGAAGAACTGCGTGTCACCTATGAATTCCCTTGGTTACCTCCTTGATGTTCTAGGTGTAGGAAATGGGGACACACCTTAAACTGGTGTTTATCTCCATCCAAACCCTCTTCACCTGCTGAGACTCCTGCAGACATTTCAGAAACGCTGGTATCAGACGTAAATGGTGAAGGTAGTGGAGCTCTGCACCAGAGTATCCTAGCAGCTGTGGCAAATCATGTATTGTCCGAAGATGGTTCAGGCTCCGATCATTAGGTCACGTTGGACATTTCCTTGACTCAACCTCCGATAGCAAGCCCTAGCCAAGCTCTGCTTCAGGATCCGTTGAGTTCAAATCAGAGGTATTTGGATACGGCTTTGCAACATAACGACGTTGTTATTCTTTCAATGTCAGCTGGAGGACAAATTCAATCTTCATCTGGGAATTTTCAGACTCATAAGCCAGTATCTGGTCAGTGTCCGAAGCTTTTGGTTCATTCAGGTGAGGGTTTTCAATTAAAACAGGATCAGTGAAGCTTTGTTTCCTCTACAAGAGGCCGGGATCAAGATCACGTCTGTGCTCAGATACACCCTGGGGAAATTCAGAATCCACTTGTATCTACCCAGTTGCAAGTGGATTCCAGTCCATCAATCATGTTGAATAAGCAACCTCCTAACCTGCTTTCTCCGGAACTTCAAGCCGTGACCACCAAGGACAGGTTGATGATGCAGAATTCGCTTAGTCCAGTTCGAAACTCACATTCTGATATAGAGATCGAAGAGGGTGAAATCAGCATCTCCTCTCCTGTTATTACTTCAACAGAAGCAGATTGGTCTACAGTAAACCACTCCGGAGGGAAAAAATCAAAATCCCCTAAACTGGTTTTTGGTCAAGTCTCGATCATTTCACCTACGCGGTTTGATCTACTTAGCGATTCAGAGGCTACTATTGACAAAGAGTTGATGGGGCCCTCAACTGCGATAAACTCGGACCTTCCTACTCCCGGAACAGATCATGCCGTCTCTATCCCTGATCATCACCCAGTTCAAACTGCAATAGCGACTTGCTCAGCTCCTCCAAAACCTAACCTCATAAGCGGCCACAGCTGCCTCGCTCATCCAAGGTAGCCCATAAATATTTTGCTAAAAAATCCCACAAGGCAGGAGCTTCTTAACCTGTGGGCATCGGGAAAAGGTCTTCAAACAAGAAACATTAATGTCGTGATTCTCTTGGAATATTAGAGGTTTTAATCAACCAAGGAAGCATACCGTAGTCAAACAGTTAATTTTGTCTAAGTCTTTGAGCTTTGGATGTTTGTTCGAAACGCGAGTTGCAGAAAATAAGACACTTCGGTTTGTTCTTTCAGATTTTGGGGGCTGGTCCATGGCCTCCAACTATGAGTATAACCCTCTTGGACGTATTTGGGTTGTGTGGAGTCCGACGGTGAAACTTGAGGTATTTTTTACTTCTTCTCAACATATAACTTGTCTGATTCAACTCATGGATGGCTCGAAGGATTTTTTGTGCACCTTTTTTTATGCGTCGAATGCTTTAGAAGAGCGCCGAGAGCTTTGGCGAGATCTCCAAAACATTAAAAATCACACTCGCTTCCGGGATAAAGCCTAGATGTGTCTTGGTGATTTTAATGAGGTACTATCTACTTCCGAACACTCTCTATCGTCATCTATCCATGTGGATTTGCTGGGTTTAGGGGACTTTCAAGCTCTTGTTAGGTACTGCTCTTTCAGCGACTTGAATTATCATGGACTGCTTTACACTTGGTGTAATAAGTGAGAAGAAGGTTTGGTTTGTAAGAAGCTGGATAGGGTGATGGTTAATTCTCCTTGTTTCCACCGGCCTATGAACTCGTATTGTCTGTTTGAAGCGCATGGTTGTTCTGATCACCTCTGTGCAATTGTTTCACTTTCTGGAGCTCACCAAAAGCCTAAGGTCCCGTTTAAAGTTGTTAATGCTCTTCTTATGATGGCTGAATTCAAGTCTATGCTCGAAAATTACTGGGCTGCCACGACTCCTCTTTTCCATTCAACATCCGCTTTATATAGGCTTTCTAAGAAGCTGAAGTTTCCAAAGCCAAAAATTCAAGAGCTAGGTCGCCAAAATCTCCATCACTTGACTACTCGAACAGCGGCTGCCTTCCAGGATCTTTGTACCAAGCAAACGCCACTTTAGAGGCACCAGATGCGATTAAAATGCAGGAGGAATCTCAGGCTTTTGCGGCTTGGGATGCTGTTTCGAATTTGGAAGAGAGTTTCTTGAGAAAAAAGGCTAAGCTCCATTGGCTGAATGTAGGTGACAAGAACAACAAGGTTTTCTTTAATGCAATTAAGGAGCGGGAAGCACGTAATGCGATTAACATTATTCAGTCCCCAGAGGGGAGATAGCTCACGGCTAAGAAGGACATTCATGCGGAGGCAATAAGGTATTACTCTAATCTTTTTTCGCTGCAGGCACACGACGCAATGAGAAGCTCGGTGGATGAAATGGCAGCGGTTCTTAACTACACTTGCTCTGAGGAGGACAAGACAGCCGTCTTACTGGAGGTAACATAATTAGAAATTAAGCGTACTCTTTTCTCTATGCCTTTGAATAAATCTCTAGGTCCGAACGGGTTTACGGTGGAGTTTTTTCGGGTAGCTTGGCCAATCATTGGTAAGGATCTAGTGGTGGCTATTCATTCTTTTTTTATCTATGGTTTCTTGCGAAAAGGTATGAACACTACAATTCTGGCTTTGATCCCGAAAAAGATGGGAATGATTTGTATGAAGGATTACAGGCCTATATCGTGTTGTAATGTGATTTACAAGTTGATTTCTAAGATTGTGGCAAACAGGTTAAAGACCATCCTTCCAAGCTTTATCACACAGAATCAATCGGCTTTTATCAAAGACCGCTACATGATGGAGAATCTCCTCCTTGCCTCTGAACTAGTAAAGGACTACCATAAGCCAAACATCTCCTCACATTGCGCAATGAAGATTGACCTCTCAAAGGCTTTCGACTCGGTGAATTGGGACTTCATGATTAATATCCTCACAGCACTTCAGCTCCCACCCTCATTCATTCATTGGATTAAGATTTGTGTCACTACTCCGTCATTCTCTATTCAGCTCAATGGTGAGTTAGTCGGGTTCTTTGGAAGTCAACGAGGTCTTCGACAAGGTTGCTCTCTTTCCCCATATCTATTTGTTATTTGTATGAACGTCTTATCTTGTATGCTTAGCAAGGCTGCGGCAACGGGTCTTGTTGGTTACCATCCGGGCTGTACGAGCTTAGATATCACTCACCTTTGTTTTGCTAGCGATGTAATGGTTTTTTCGGATGGGAGAGTTCGATCTATTCAGGGTATCTTGCAGGTCTTCGATTGTTTTGCATCCTTTTCAGGTCTCACCATTAGCTCGGAGAAATCAACGCTCTTCATTACGGGTATCTCTCAGGAAACTCGTGCTTCTTTGGATGCTTTTCCTTTTAGCATTGGTGCTTTGCCGGTCAAGTAATTAGGTCTTCCCCTTTTGACTAAGCAGATGATAGCCTCAGACTTCCAGCCTCTCATTGAAAAGATACGTGTGCGCATTGGTTCTTGGAAAAATAGATTCTTATCCTTTGCGGGTTAGCTGCAGCTTCTTTCTTCAGTAATTACTAGTTTGACTAATTTCTAGATGTCAGCTTTTAGACTACCTAGTGCGTGTATTAAAGAGTTGGAGAAGATTTGCTCCGCTTTCTTGTGGTCGGGTACCTCCCTAAATCCGAACAAAGCGAAGGTTTCTTGGAAGGAGGTTTGTAAACCCAAGGCTGACGGTGGGCTTGGTCTGAGAGCTTTGGGGGATGTGAACAAAGTTTGTTGTTTTAAGTTGATTTGGTGTATCCTTTCAACTCGTCAGTCTCTTTGGGTTAACTGGATGTATAAGCATTTAAAAAGAGAGAGCTCGTTCTGGTCTCTTCAAATCTTATTGAGTGCTGGCTCGTGGATTTGGCGTAAGCTCCTTAAATATCGTGCTCAAGCCAAGGAGTTCCACAAGGTAGAGGTAAGGAGTGGTTCTCATACGTCTTTTTGGTATGATGTTTGGAGCCCTTTAGGGTGGTTGATTGATCTTCTAGGGGTTTGCGACAGCATTGACTTAGGAATTTCCTCATCCGCAACCTTGTCCGACGTTTTCATTAGGCACAGACCCAGGCACCAGCGATCTCACATCCTCACTCAGATTGATGTTGAGATTTTGCGACTCAGGAATCAGCTCTCCCTAGACCTGGACATTCATCTTTGGCGAGATAAGGAGAGTAAGTTTAAGTCAAGGTTTGTGTCTAAGGACACCTGGAATCAAGTTCGAGAGCCATCTCCGAGTTTGTTATGGTATAAGGGCATTTGGTTTAATCATGGAATGCCAAAATTCTCTTTCATTGTTTGGTTGGTTGCTCTTAATCGTTTGCTAGGATGAGCCTTTGGAATTTGAACACAAACTCTGATTGTATTTTCTGTTTGGCGCCTCTAGAATCGGTTGAACACCTTTTCTTTTCATGTCCATTCAGCTCGTGCATATGGCATCGTTTGGTCCATGGACTACTTCACCACAGGTATACCACTTGTCTACACTCTCTCTTCACTAATATTTTGATTTCTGAAGCTAGGGACACACCTACCTTCCTACTCAAATATGCATTCCAAGTGGCGGTTTATTACTTATGGAGGGAGCAAAATCAAAGGCGCCATGGTGAGGTCCCTCTATCGACGGACAGCTTGTTGCAAAATATGGATCAAATGGTGTGAAACCGACTCTCAACCTTACAAGCAAAAGGAATACAATTAGATGGCCTCCAAACTTGGTTCTCCACCAGATCTTAGCTTTCTTTGATTTAGTTTTGATTTGTATACCATGTCAGCTCTCTTGAAAGTCGGTTTGTACTCTTTTTCCCATCTCCCGGTTTTGTCCCAATCGGGTTTTCCGGAGATGGGTTTTAATGAGGTAACCACTTTCAAATTTCTATCTTGAGCTTTATCTTTTTTCATTCAAAACTTTCAGCTATATTTGTTGTAAAAAGATTATTTTTTCTTGAGTATAATTTAACATAATATTCAAAAAAAAAATTGTTCAAAGTGTGATCTAGAGATGAACGAGAATACAAAGAGATGGATAATTAGCTAATATTAAAAACAAAATAGTCATCATAAATGAATTTTTATTAATTTTGAATCTAAAAACATATTAGTCTGAAATTAATAAAATAAGCAAAACAAAACAAAAAAAGCTTGCAAAATTTGAGTTAAAAACTTACGACTATGTCAACACCTATTATTCTTAACTTACTACTGTTTTATTAAAATGCATTAAAAGTAATATCCTAATAAGTACCATTGCGACGAATCCAACCCAAGTGTTCTTCAATGGGCATGCTAACAAATATGCCTTTCATTTTCAGCGTGTGGATCTTGGTTACTGCATCATAGCTGATATACTCTTCCAAACTAGGGATCTCTTTAATGGCATCCCTAACATTAGTCTTTTTCTTCTCAGTTTTTTTTAACTCAATTTTTCTTTGATGTCTTTCTTCTCTTTGTTGAGTAAGATTTATGATATTAGTGCTAACTCCTATCATTTCAGTTAGCACCTTCTCTGAAGAATCACCATGATTAGTCGACTCTGATGGCTCTCCATTACCATTGGTTTTAGCTCTTTTCCTAGGAGGCAATTTTTCTTTTGGAGGTGTTGCTTCATTCACCTGTCGACATTCTCCACATTGTTGACATCATCTCTTGTTTGAACATCATTTTCTTCTTCAAAAGTTTCAGCAATTATTAAATCACCACCACCGAATCCCAACGCTTGGTTTCTCCTTGCTATATTACTTTCAAAAATCATTTGTAAATCCTCATAATCAGCAAAAGTATTACTACGCATGTAATGATGATTTGGATGCCCCTGATAAAATATCATCATTTTTTAGTTATTATTAATAATGTTTCTTAAAATTTGTCAAAATAAATATAAAAAGATGATTTTCTAGGAAAGATAGAAAACATTACCTTCAAATATTCTTCCATACGTTATCTGAAGTTGTAAATTGTTTTGTGATGGGATCCCATCCAAAACCAGAGCTACCTTGAAAAAGTGCTACATACGCTGAATATTTTTTTTCAAAAACTTTATTCGATTCGTATAATTCTTATAAGTCTTATTGCATTTAAGCTTTTTATTTAAAACTGGTAGAATTTTTGTCTCTACCTTGGCTTTGCTTATGGAACCGTTTACATCACGCCACCTCTGCTTGATACCATCAACTAGTAAAACCTTTAACATTTGGCTCTTTTGGTATGTCCATGCTTGATATGGAGCTTTTGCTATTTTTGGTTGTGACGTTTCTCATGTTTCCATTCTAATGAAAAAGAGTAAAAAAACATGAATTTTTATTTTATCAGCTCGAGTGCAGATAATGATATAAAATACAAAAACGAATCACAAACTTACGAGGATGATTGTTATTTTTCTTACAAAAAGATTTGAGACAATCGTTGTGTTTTTTTTTTGCTTTGAAAAGTGAAAGGATATATCGAGTATTATATAAGAGAAGTCATGTAACAACTACTATTTTACAGGAATTTTATGATATATGCTTGATAAAGATTATGGTAAACTATAATTTTAAATTTCAAATTTCAAATTTTAAATTTTAAATTTTAGTAGATACGAAAATATTGCAAACATATTTATTTGTGAACAATAGTTGATTAGCAATCGTATCCTACTGAATAATAACAAACATGCTTTTTCTATGTGTGCTAGAATATTATTGATTAAAAAAATGTTATAAGAAAAAGAACGTTTAACATGTTTGTTTAATATTCTATCAAAATCACAACATAAAACATCAGAATTTGCTCTTTACATTTTTACTAATATATCTATTACATTCCTGTCAAATAACATTACTATACAAAACCATCTAACATTGAATAACACTGACATTTAATAGAATTAAGAAATTAAAAAATTGAATAACACTAAAATTTAAAGTATTCTGAACGAATAATAACAAATACTTAATTCAATAACACATGAATTTTTAAAAGAATTTATGAAATGTCTAATTGAATAACACTAGAATTTTATAGAATTTTATATTCAGTACAATTGTATTAAATTCCTTGATTGAATACTCCCATCTAAGAGTTTGAGAGCTTTAATTTTGATTTAGTTTCTAAAATTAATAAAGAAAGTAATTCTTTAAATCTTAAACTTCTTAAACTCAATGGCCTTTGTTCTGGATCAAACCTCTGGTAGTCTCTTTTCAAATGATCACGAGTGCCGATGAAAGCTCACTATTATAATTCATTTTCTTTGGATCTTTCGTTGAAATAAGTTATGAAAAAGGAAGTTATGAAGAAAAGAAAAAAATCTTTCGTTAAAAGCTAAAACTATTTACAACATTTTAAAGTGATGGATGTGTTAGTAACACACGATGATCAAATTCTTGCATGTAAAATATTTAGTCGAGACATAATCAACTCTAAAGAAATTATTAATTACATCATCAGATAATATTTGGAGTTACATTTATATCATTAAAGAAAGATATTATGTTGTTTGTAAACAAATAATATACTTTTAATAAATTTATACTAACTTTTGATAAAAATTACAAATTTTAGATAAAATTTTTGATATATTCTCTATGTTTCATAAAAATATACAGTTTTAAGATTTTGTTTTTGTTTCGTAAACATTATCGTTTTTAATTTTGAATGCAAATTTTTTTAACTAATTCTCAGTTTCATCTCTACTATTTGAGCTTATGAATTAGATAACTTATTTAATATATTAGTAAAAGTATAATATATATTTATACATCTTTATTAATTTGTGTAAAAAATGGTAGAACAATACTCTTTGTCTTTGTGAAAGAAAAAGAATATGAAATATTAGAATTAGATCTGTTCATGCATAATTTTGGAATTAGTCATTTTGAAGATGGCCATTGGAATCATTAGGTCGACAGAACTATTAAGATTCTAAGGAGCACCACGGGATGTTCCCTGAATACTGCCTGACACTTAAATTAGAGACGGCCAGGAAAAGATTATGAAAATGTAGAGGGCGCATCAAAGGTTATGCAGGTGCAAAAGTGTGTAGATTGTTTATACTCTCTATAAAGTAATGCCCTTCCAGAAAAAGAGTGGATTTTGATAAGATTTAAACCTTTTGATCCTAACAAACAATTTTCAAAAACTTTATCTATAAGAAAGTACCTCAAAGTACCTGAGCCAGGTTCCAAAACCAAGTATCAAAATTATGTGGCGTAAGGGTGGTTTACTTGTCATATTACCGCATTAGCCGCATGCGGAGTAGGTCTAGCTAGCGAACTAGCCTTCCATAACATGCCACCTAAGTATCCACACAAGTAGACTGATGGAATGATGTTTTTCATACTCCCCTTTTTTATGGGATGTATTGAACTAAATATTTAGAAAGTGTTTGATTTCTAATGAGTTTTGAAATGATTTTGGTGAATTTTGGTGAATAGAAATATTTGTTATTAAAATTTTCTAAAATCTTAGCTAAAACTATAAAATTTGGATCTTTGTATATATTTTCAACTAAGAAACTCTACTGAATCACATTAAAATCACTTCAAAATCTACTATTTAAAATGTTTTTAATAATAATAGATTTGATTGTATATTTTTAAAACACTTATATCATTGATAGAATACATCCTTAGTGTGTGCTCATCATGTCTTTTTGCTAGCTGAGTATTTACATGTGATATAACTCGACTGAGTATCTCTCACACGTGGTGATGCAGAAGGCAACCTCTTTCAGGAAAGGACCACCTATAGATTGAGGAATCCGGTTTGATATTTTTCACCGGGTACAAATTAAAGTCTTATATATAGGATGTAAATTGCTTTAGAAGTTTCTCGAGTCATTTGTCATGACTTTGTGCTCTACAATTTTGATTTCTATTGCATATAACAAATCATTAGTTTATAATATGTATGTAATCTAATGAATGCTACATCGGACATGTATATAGTAAAAACATTTTTATCGTTATGCAATACAAAGCTTAATTACATCCTTTTTTAATAATACTTTTCTAAAAATCTTACCGGCATTAGGCCTATACCTTATTGGCCCCATAACTACCTAAAGTTGAATAAATTTCAATATATAAAAGAGGGAGCGAAGTCCACTAAAAGAAGCCGAACAATCACATCATCATCTATCCATTATGTCTTCCTCTGGGACACAACCCTCTTCTTCATCTTCTTCATCTTCTTCTTCAATTTGGCAACTTCAGTACATGAAGATCCACTTCTTTACCAAGATTCGTTCCCTTTTAAAATCTAAAGCATCCTCCCGCAAACTTAACCCTCAACCCTCACCTGAGAAATCAAGAACCCAAGTAGAATCCAACATGGTGGCGGCGCCTCCGGAGACAGCAGTATTGAAGCCACCAGAAGATGAGAATGAGGAGGTTGTGTTTCAGAAAACTGTAAAGAAGCTTCATTTTGGAAGATGGGAAGAGAAGGAGAAAGCTGCCACCGAGATTGAGATACTTGCTGGCTTATGGCTGAGCTTGGTGTTCTTCAGGTTCTTGTTTCTATGGTCGCTTCTGATGTCGCTGGCCATCAGAGAGCTGCCGTTAAGGCTCTTGTTCAGCTTTCTCATGGAACCTACACGTAAGTTCTACTACTGTTAAATAATTATTTAGCAATTTTATTAATTCAATAAAACCATTTGACTGATAAATCAAAATTCATTTGTGTGATGCATGCAATCTTAGATCATATAACCTTTGTGTGTATATCTTTAAGTAATTATTGATTTGGTTGAAAAAAAGAAGGAAAACGTTAGCACACTTTCGTCTTCGTTATTGTTTTTGTGTGGTTGGTAATTCTCAAATTACTCTCTTGTCGCTATACAATCATTTAGATAAGACTTTTTTGTGCTTTGATATCTATCAACTTGCATTTTAGCTTTATCTAGTGGTGAATTGAAATACTGGATCATGTGATTTTTCCAAGATATTCAGAGCAAGTGGTAACAACTTAAACATAGGTGTGTGTATATATACATATCCGATCCTCTGTCGTTTTGTTTTGTTGATCTTTGCTTTAGAATATTCCAATTGAGAAAATAAAGATAAATAATAGTTTGAAAATTTGTATTGTATTTTCGAGTATATATAATATAAGTCCGTTATAACTCATCGGTTGACAAAACATCCGATTGAGTGATTTTCTACCAAAATTAATTCTTGTGACTAAAGGTGTTGTTCTACCTAATATTCTTCGTTCATTTTCTTTTTGTCAACCAGTATACAATTTTGATTATAGTTTTGAATTTAAAACTAATGAAAAAGAAAAAAAAATCTAATGGGATAAATAATTTTAACCAAAATAGTGGATCCTACCATAGCGTCTTTTGGCTCTTGAAGTATGCGCAATATTATCACTATCTACGCCTTAGCATTCGAGTTTTGAATTCGGATTGAGTAAAATCTAAGCAGATTTAGTTTTAACGATTTTATATATTTATTTTTTAATAGAATAATTTTGAAATTTTGGATCAGGTTTGGTTCGGGTCTTGTCGGATTCGAATCGATTCAGACCGGATTTGTGTATATTACACATACAAAATTCACATTTATAGATTTTCGGATAGGATACTCGAAATAGAATATTTTTCCATGGCTATATATGTGTTTTTGGGTTTTTAATACTCTAACGAGTATCAGATTCAGTTCTGTTTTATCCGATATGCGCGAGTATGACTATACACTTTGCAATAAAATAATTTTTTTGCTTAATTAAGATTTGAGTAAAACTTTTTAGATAAGGTTCGGACCGGATAATTTGGATTTGATTTTTTTACACAATCCTAATTATCACCATATACCTCTAGATATTAATAATTAATTTAAAATACCATATCACTATAAGTCATGTATAACTCATCTGCAAATGACTTTTTTGTTATAATGATATGCAAATGATTTTTCGTGTTTAATGTTAGTATATCTGATTAGTGATTACATATAATATATATTACATAGATAACTTAGGGAAAATACAAAGAACAAAGACATATAGTAAGGCATATAATTAATAGTTTGGAAAGCTTCGGTGCCAATCCACTAATACAATTTATTCGTTCATGTCTTAAAAAATAAATGTGAGACTATAGTCTAATAACGACTGTTAATTAAAAATACAATTAAGAGAGAAATCACGTTAGCTGACAGCCATTAGGATATCTCCAAATGGCCATTAATTTTTCTGACCAATAAGATCTTAGAAAAGTTGAAGATTATATTCCACTTACCTCTTGCTAATCTACACATGTGCTAACTATAAAAAATAATTAAAGTACGTATTATGTTTATAACTCTGTATTTAAACATGATCTATAAGAAAATACAGCCATTATCAAAATCAAAAATTTGAAATGGTACAACGAAAAATGTCACATGTACTTGAACTTGCTCTTGATTAGAATGTCGTTATTAAGCTTTAGTAACCAATGCATGTGCTCCGTTTGTTCCTTTAAATTTTCTTTAACTTTTCAAAACTTTATATTTTCTTACTTTTTTTCTTTTTTTTTTGGTCATTTTTTCTTGCTTCATAAGTGGAAGCATCGTCACTTTCGTTTATTATTTGGTATCAATTTTTTAATATTTTTGTTTAGAAAAAATATATAAAAATATTATTTTTATAATTTTATAAACTCTTAATCAAAATGATAATAATAAGTTAAAAAAATGGTTTCACACTTCTTTTTAAATTACAAGGCCCAATAGAAATAAATTTTAGGGGGAGCTTATTGGAGAAATTAATATTAATAAATTAAGACAATATAAATCTTTTTAAAGTTTGATTTTTTATTTTTTTATTATGTTGGAGAGTATAAGATTTAATTAAACCCTAAACAAAAGAGAGTATAAGAAGATTTAACGGGAGTGATTAGAAGATTTATATGATATTTAATTATTTATTCGTTGAACAAAGGAACCAAAATAAATCACAAAAAAAAATCTGAGCTTCTTATTTTTCTCTTACTTCAGGAACAAGGCATTGATGGTGAACGCCGGAATATGCTCAAAGCTACCAAAAAATGTCGAAGTTCTCGACCAACCAACAAGACATGGCTTCGTGGAGCTGCTGCTTTCATTGTCGTCTCTAACAAGCACACCATTACCAGTAGCTTCATCACAGATTCTACCGTTCTTGATGGACACAATGAACTCAGATTCGACAGACATTAAAAGCAAAGAGATATGCTTAGCCACAATAAACAATCTATGCCTCATGTTGGAAAACGCAGGACCGTTGGTCTTGAACGGGGCAGTCAAGACACTCCTGAACCTAATGTTGGCAAAAGACTTGTCCGACAAGGCACTAGCGAGTCTAGGGCAATTGGTGGTGACTCAAATGGGTAAAAAAGCAATGGAGGATTTTTTGATTGTGCCTAAAGGTTTGATTGAGATTCTAACATGGGAAGATAAACCAAAATGCCAAGAATACGCAGCGTATCTCTTAATAGTATTAGCTCATCAAAGTTGGAACCAGCGCGAAAAAATGGCTAATGCAGGGATTATACCGGTCCTTCTTGAAGTGGCCTTACTTGGAAGCCCTCTGGTTCAGAAAAGGGCAGTGAAACTTTTGCAGTGGTTTAAGGATGAGAGAAATGTACGGATGGGTCCTCATTCGGGTCCACAAACGAGTCGGGTGAGTTCCGGGATGGGATCTCCAATGAGCCCGAGGTCGGGCGAAGAAGGTAAGAGGATGATGAAGAATCTGGTGAAACAGAGTTTGTACAAGAACATGGAGATGATAACTAGACGAGGAAATGTAGATATGGAGAGGGAAGCTTGTAGGCTTAAGTCTTTGATCATTAGCACAAGCTTTAAAAGCTTGACTTATTGATCTTACTTCATTTCGCTCTTACTTTGCCGTATAAAATGATTAGTGAGTGTCTTGCTCTGAACAAAGAAATATTTCTGCATGGGAAGAAAAAGAGAGAAATGCAATTCAAAAATAGAAATCGCTTTAAGAACAGCTCCAACTCATTACTCCATATTTTCTTTTAAAAGAGAATATAATTATTTTTTCTAATCTTATTCTATTTCCAACTTCAATATAGAGATATTCAATTTTTACTCTAGATTAGGTTTTAATCTGCCATATGCACATATACTTATAATAATTTTATTTTCTATTGTTATTTATCTAACAAAAAATAAATATTTAAATATTGCCGGTTTTGATTTCTTTATTCTTCCTCTTTTAATTATTTAACTTTCAATAAAATATATTTGAAAAATTAATATTATTATCCAACTGTAATCATATTAAATAACCCAAATGTAATCATATTGAATATGAAACTTTTTGTCTTCGACATCAAATAATACTTTACCTACGAATAATCCATAAAAATTATTTTCCACAAAATATTAACTGAACTTTATTGTCTTACAAAATTATAAAAATACATAGTAGTTATTACAAAAATGAAAATAGGTGAATATCAGTCATTTGATTACTCTATTAGAACTTAAGAGTATGAAAAACACAAAACTACTCTTTTTTTTGCAAAAATAAAATAGAATATATAAACTGAAGGACATCAACCATACAAATTAAATATGATTAGATTTTTATTTTTATTTTAAGTTACATTGATAAATTATTCTTTATCAATCAAACAATATCCCATATTTTTAACAAGTCTTCCAAATCTTCTCAATGAAAATCATTAAAAGATCCAACAATACTAGCGTTTTCGAGAATATTTTCTTATTCAAGTCTGATTGGAATTTTCTAATTAGAATTTAGAGTTCTTCAATATATTAAAGAATTATGAAGTTTCTATGAAATTAATTTTCCATAAAAAATTAAATTTCAAGTATCAGTATAACTGGTTTGGATTGAAACTCCACAAGTTAAGTCATTAAATTGGGTTCTTCTATTTCTTTAATTTTTAGGTTGATAAGTGTATCTTTGAATGGTTTCCAAAATTCTTTAAAAACTTTTATAATTTAAAAAAATTGATGATGATTATTAGTGGTTCATATACACTTTCACAGTCTTAACACATAAAATCTCTCTAACACGTGGTCCAATGATGTCTTATATCACCCATTCTCTGTTTCTTTTCCGAGTTTTGAATTAGCTTTCTTAGCCATTTTTTTGTTAGTAATCTATCAAGTCTCTGATTCAAATACTAAAAATATCTATGACTAAGTATATTGTTTCTTTAGTTAAGTTTAAAGTACAAGATATGTTATTTAGAAAATTCAAACTCCATCCTAGGTCTTCAAGCTATAGGAGATCCCCTCCTAGGTCTTACCACCCCTATCGAACACCACATAACAGAGACCTCAGAGACGACCTAACTCCCAGAGAAAGATCTTTCAGAATCCATGCATTACCTTCCTTCCAATGGCGTGAGAAGACACCCTCAAAAGGAAGTGCTCAACTGGAAACCTCAGACTCTTCTCGAACCAGAAGACCGCCCTTGGAAAGAAATTTCGATATAAATGGCTTCCCTCCTCTACCAAGAAAAATTGATGCAGAGAGATCCTTGGCACCAAGTATACCTACTCAACCAGTAACCATACCAAATACATAGAAACTAATGGGAGAATTATGAGAGGTTACACTGCAGTATGCAAACTGTGCAGACCCTACCAAAAGTGTTGCTAGAAGACCCAGAGTTAAATAAACTACACAATAAGAGTCCTCTGAGACTAACTGGAGCTAAATCACAAAGATAAATTTATGCCAAGTTTAACTATCACCTAAAAGAAAAGGAAAATTGCAGAATCTGAGCACATACACTGATAGAAACTCGACATCAACTAGTAGAGAAGCTTCAAGAGTCACATTAGTCACAGCCATCACCAGAGGTTAGGTGGATTTTTAAAATCCATCAACTCCTCTTCCTTAAAAATTGTGAGCTGGAACTATAATGAGGAATCCTGCTACAATCAGTCGATTAAGGTAAATAAGAAAAAAAGATATCCAAGATGTCTTCTTCCCATGGAGACGAAAAATCTAGATAATTTTGTTCTCTAATCTATTCAATCACTGGACTATGCATCCTATAAGATAGTCCCACCTCACTCTTAACGAGCAGGTGGCCTTGCCCTTTTCTGGAAACAAGGTCTAGAAGTTGAGGTACTCTCATCATGCCAAAACTACATCGATACTAGAAAAAAAAGATGAAGGTAAACAACTATATGCAACTTTTCTATACGGGGAACCAGACAGGGCAAAAAGAAAACAAGTATGGAATCAAATAAAAGCCCAAGAAGAACACAAAGATGCACCATGGCTACTAACATGGGATTTTAATGACATAATTGATGCATCATAAAAATTTGGTGGCCCAATGAGACCAGAAGGATCTTTCACTAACCTTAGAACTCTCATGTCTGAATGTGATCTGTATGATCTCAAGTATACATGCAATTTCTTGTCTTAGAGGGGACAAAGACATACCCACCTGGTGAAATCTTGACTAGAAAGGGCAATGGCCAATAGTGGCTGGATTGAAGCTTACCCTACAAGAAGATATGAGTATTTGTGCTTCCAAGGCTCTGATCATCGACCAATACTAACACATTTTGATCCTACAAGGAAGAAAAAGAAGGGTATCTTCAGGTATGATAGAAGGCTGAGGAAGAATATAGAAGTCTCTACACTAATAAAAAGAGGTCTCACAAGAAAGTGGATCAGACCCAGTTGATAAAGAGAATCAGTAATTGTAGAAGTGTGATCATTGAATGGAACAAGCAAAACTTACACAAATAGCCAAAAGAAAATTGAGGAGCTCAGAGAAAAAGTAGAAGAAGTAACGACCAATTCAATGGCGAATCCTCAACTAATCTGGAGAATAAATAATTACATGAGTCTGGCATACAAAGCTGAAGAAGAATTTTCGAAGCAAAGAAGCAGACAGATGTGGCTAGTCCTGGGGGATAAAAACACATGATTTTTTCATGCAGATACAAAAGGTAGAAATGCAATAAATAATATCTCAACTATTAATGATGAACAAGATCAGGCAGTGTATGAGGAATATCAAATATTAAAGGCGATAACATACTACTTCTCTAAACTTTTCACAATAGAGGATGGAGAAAGACTCACCACTGTCATGGAGGCTCTGCAATCGAGAGTAACTTCTAAACAAAATGCCTCCTTGACAACTATTCCCAATCCAGAGGAAACAAGAAAATCATGCTTTTTCATTCACACTGATAAGGTACGAGGCCTTGATGAATTTTCGGCTAGCTTCTTCCAATCAAACTGGCCCTCGATTGGGAAAGAAATCATCAGGAAGTATAAATTTTCTTTATAACTGGTTCTTTACTTGCCAAGATAAACCACACACATATCAGACTTATTCAAAAGATCCCCAACCCTAAGAAGGTATCAGATTACAAACCTATAGCTCTCTGCTCTGTTTACTACAAGATTATATCTAAGCTCTTATCAAAGAGAATGCAACCAATCTTGAATTCTATTGTATCAGAGAATCAGTCAACTTTTGTTCCCAACCAAGCGATATTTTATAATGTTCTAATCACACATGAAACACTACATTACTTGAAGACATTTGGAGCAAAGAAGATGTGTTATATAGCAGTTAAGACTAATATGACAAAAACCTATGACAGACTAGAGTGGGATTTCATTGAAATGGTTCTAACAGACTTGTTTTCATAGAAAAGGGGTCGTCAAATGGATGATCCAGTGTGTAAAGACAATATCTTACTCTTTCCTTTTGAATGTATCAGCCCAAGGATTGGTGCAACCTTCAAGAGGAATCAGACAAGGGGATTCTTTGTCTCCATATATTTTTATCCTCTGTAGTGAAATGATGTCAGACCTGTGTAACAAAGCACAAATAAAGGATAATCTACAAGGGATAAGGGTTTTAAAGGGAAGTCTAAGGGTTAACCACGTACTTTTGCATGTGACACTATGTTTTTCTGTAGATCAGATTCACAAAGCTGTCAAACTCTACAAGAAATCCTCATGAGATATAAGGTAGCCTAAGGACAAAAAATTAATAAGCTAAAGTCAAAACTCACCTTCTCATCAAAAAATCAGACTGAAACAAAGGACAAGGTGAAGGCAAGAAGAAAGATTTCTTCAGCCTCATAGTGGATATGATCAAACAGAGAGCCTCAAGATGGTCTTCAAGGTTTCTTTCTTCGGCTGGAAAGGTTACCATGGTGAAGTCTGTCCTAGCAGCAATGTCAACCTATACTGTGAATTGCTTCAAGATCCCCAACTACATAAGCAAGAAAATTCAGTCTTATTTGAGTAGATTCCGGTGGGATAAAAACTCTGAAAAGAAGAAAATAAGTTGGATATCATGGCAAACACTAATTAGATCACAGAGAGATGGGGAACTCGGTTTCAAAGATGTACATAAGTTTAATGATGCCTTACTTGCTTAGATATGCTGGAGAATACTATAAAACCATCTTGCCTCCTATCTCGAATTGTCTTGGGCAAATAATGTCAGAAGAAGCCTTTTTGGAGTGTGAGAGCTCCAAATCAGCATCCCATGGCTGGCGTGGAATATGTATTGGAAAGAACTTACTAAAATCACAATTAGATAATATTATTGGAAATGGGTAGTGCACAAAAATTTGGATAGAACCATGGTTATCTTTCAAAAAACCACTAGTGCCAATGGGACCCACCACAGAATAAAGCCAATAGTTTAAAGTTTATGACCTGCTGAAGGCAGAGACAACCGAGTCGAATAAGAGAGAAATCCAGAGACTCTTCCTAGAATATGAGAAGGAAATCCTGGAGAAGAAACCAAGTAAGAGAGGAGCCGAAGATGTTTGGGCATTACTTCCATCAAAATCAGACCAATACTCATCCAACTCACGCTATTTTGAAGCTCTTAATCGGAAACCTGAAACATCAGTGCAAAACAGCTTAAACAGAGATTTAAACTAGGCTACAAATATCTGGAGTGTCAAGAGCTCTCCTAAAACGAAAAACATCCTATGGAAGGCGATGAATAATGCATTACCAATGGGATAGAATCTTAAAGCTAGACACATCAACACTGCAATTCAATGCATCCTATGTGGAGAGGAGGAATCAATTACACACCTATTCTTTAACTGCACATTTGCCTCACAGATCTGGAACCAATTGCCATGTAAGGAGAATATCAAACAAGACCTGATTGCAAGCTTCAGAGACGGGATAGAAGAGTCAAAGAAGCTAATCACTCTCCTTCAACAGGAATCAATGAGGGACCCCTGCTTCCATGGGTCATATGGGCGATCTAGTCTGTAAGAGATAAAAGAGTATTCGACAATCCACAAAATCATCTTCTTGAAATGATGAACCAATCTCTGATTGCGGCTTGGGAGGGGCAAGAACCTCAAGAGAAACCAGATCGAAATCACCAGAGACCAACTCGCAACCCTCAAGGCCAGATCGATCAAAGATCCACCACATGCAACATGAATGCAGCGTGGAGAGAATCATCATATCAAGCGGGTTTCGGTTGGGTCTTCTCTTCAAAGGGTGAGATCTTTGACAAGGGATCCGCTGCAGCCAAAAATTTCTAGTCACCATTGATGCGGAAGTGGCAGCCGTACTCCTAGCTATCCAGAAAAAGAAGGAGATGGGAATCACCAATCTTAACATAGCTTCAGATTCACAAAAGCTAATCAAAGCTCTCAATCGGGAGATCAAGCTGATGGAAATCAATGGGATTCAACATGATATCCTTGATCTATCTATCTACTTTCAATATGTACCTTTCAATTTTGTCTCTAGAGACTCGAATAGAGAAGTCAATGCGTTTGCAAAAGCTTGCTTTGAGATCTTGTTTAACCGAACCATTTTAATCTAATTAATGAAGTATTTTGTCAAAAACAAAAATTCAAACTCCATAAAAGTGTATTTATAATTAAGAATACTATATTAAAGTTAAGAAAATTTAATAATCTAATATTAAGTTAAATCTTTCTGTTTAAAAAACTATGACAAATTTTCTTTATCTCCAAGACTATTTCCTATATCAACAATATCTTAAAGATTTTGATTTATAGAATGTTAAAAAATGCTCTCTATTCTCTCTGAGACAATTGCGAAGGCGAAAAAAACCACCATCTTTTTTCTTGTAGAGTTGATTTCTCTTATGGTTTTTTCCCATGATTTTTGGGCTTTTATCGTCAGTTTCTGTCCATTGGAAGTTATCTCTGACGGTTATGTTTTTAAATTTCAACTTCCCAAACCGCCATGGATGACCACCATCACCTCTATAAATCGTGACTTTGTTCTTCTATTTTTCTAACTTTCACCAGTCATTCAACTATTGGTGATAACATTCAAATATTTATGCAAGATATCACACTAGGGGTCAATGATGCTCCAATTTCTTTGCTGAAATTGGTCTGTGTTCAAGCGGCACAAGCAAATAGGTTCTCTATTATTGGTGCTTTAGTGAATCCAATGAAGCAGAATATGAGGGCTTTGATCGGACAATTGCCTCGCTTATGGGGAACTGAAGATAATGTTGTTGGACGACTTGTTGATGCCATAATGTTTCAATTTGTTTTCCAATAAGAAGAATCACTTAATCTGATCCTGCAAAGAGGTCCTTGGTCTTTTAGCGAATGGATGCTTGTAACCCATGGAAAGGTTTCAAATATTCCTGATGAAACAATGGAGATTATACCATTTTGGACTCAGATTCATGGTATACCCTCTCAATACCTTACCTTGGAGATAATTAATGTCATTGGACGCTCTTTGGGACATGTTACATGCGTTGATTTTGATGAATATTATACAAGGATGGATTATGTTCGAGTAAGGCTGAATTGGAACATTGACAATCCATTATGATTCCTGGGCCACTATTTCATTTAGGATGAACCCAAGAGTGACCGATGTTACACTTAATCCACCCTTCCGGTGGTATTATCCAATTCTAGGGGCCAGTTCTCGCCTTGACACCAATGTTATCGCCAAATACCATCTTTTGGTTGATCAATTGCCACATATTCGCTTTGTCGCGGCCCTTTTGTATCAAGCTTGCCGGTTCCCATCGTATATTCTCAAAGACTAACTAATTCAGTGTTTTCCATACATACCATAAGATCCATGTTATAGCATTTTTTTTATGTCCTTCGCCACCTTTATGTTATCCCTGGCCAATAACAAATGTTGTAGATTAGCCGAAAGAGAGTGCAAAGACCATCCATGCTTTGGGCTTGTAATCCCAGTGTCCAGCCACATTTGCGCCATCTGTGTACAATTGAATAAGACATGGCATATAGTTTCTTGTTCTCTGCCACAAGATGCACATATCGGGTTCACTAAGATACTTTTGGTTTGTAATCTCGTCTTCACCGCAAGCGCTCTAGCGAACACCTTCCATAGGAAGTGTTTTATCTTTGGTGTTGTTGGTAACTTCCATAGTTCTTTCCAGATTCTCTTCTCCATTCCCGTGAGCTGTTGTCCTGGTGCCTCCTATTTATTCTGCAAGTCTTCTACCAACTGATATCCACTTTTTGTGGTATATGTCCCTGTTTTGGACAAGGTCCATACATACCTATCTTCCAAGTTCTTTGTGATTTTGAGCTTCTTTATGAGGTATGCATTATGGTCGTTAAACATCCCTTTATCATATCTTCCTTCCATTTGCAGCGATTAGTATCCTATAAATCTGATACCATGATCGTCATATCCCTTGTCCCAGGAGAACTTACAGGAGCTCTTGGCGTACTGTCCATTAGCCATTTTGTCTTCCCGTACTCTAGTATTTTTTCCATCCCCTAGAGCTTTCAACATTCCTTGTATCAACAGATCTCGGCCAAACAGAATGTTGCGTCATGCATAGGAGGGTCTTCTGCTTTTACCACACTCCAAAATGTTCGATTTCCCAAAGCATCGATGTTTTGGGATTCGAGCTAGTAGGGATTGTGGCTGGTCCCATATTCTCCATGCTTGTTTACTAAGTAGTACCTGGTTAAATCTTCCTATATCTCGAGACCCCAAACCTCCTTCTTCCTTTCGTCTACATAGTTTCTTCCATGCGACCGAAGGAATGATATAGTTTTAGTAAGGCTATCTACAATGGACGTGTGTATAAAAAATTATCAACAATTGTAAAGGTGCAATGAGGGTATTGTTAAAAAATGTGTAAATATGTGACATAAACTTTGTTGTTAATATATAACATGTTGAAATCAGACAAAATGGAGCCCCCAACGCCATTTGTAACGATGTGATTATAGCAGAGAGAGAAAGTGTATATCATTTTCCGAGCAGGTGCGTGAAGCATGGGAGATGTTGTTCCTTTGCACATAATTATCTTATTGGTCCATGTGTCACGCTCTAATTAGTTACTAGAATTTTTGAGATTTTCATCTCCTCTAAATTATTTAAACTGAATTATTGAACGTGAATGAATATATTTTTAAAAAAATTTAAATCAAAATTCGTCATTTTTATCCTCTATAAATAGACACTTGTTTCATTGGATTTGTACACACACAAAAAACACATTTAAGCCTCCATTAAACTCTTTTTTACAGTTTTAAACATCATTTTAAAAGAAAATCGATCCCAACAATAATCATTTTAACTCCCAAAATTCTTCGAATTATCCTTTTAATTATCCAAATCCCAACAATAATCAATTTCAAAACCAATCTTCCAGCCAACCAAAAAATATCCCAAATTATGGTTTTACTCCAAATTTTTATGCCGTCATCTATTCCAAACTATCCTTCATTTTTTGGATCGATGATGTCACATCAAGCACACCCTTATTCTCTACTACAACGGGTAGTAAAAAATTTTGAATGCTTCAGAAACTAAATTTCCAAAATTTTCTACACAAATTTCTCATGGCGACATTAGCGGTGTTAATGAAACCACTCAAGATGATGCAGAGGATTCACCTCTAGTTCGCCGGAGAGGCCCCAAATGGACCACTGTGCAAAACTTGGTGATACTTAGTGGGTGGATTAAATATGGAACAAACATTATTGTTGCTAAAAACTAAAAAAGTGAAGCATATTGCGGTAAAATTGCTAATTATTGTAATGAGCATGAGCTCATTTAAATCCCCATGTGATGGAAGTTTGTGCAGAAATTATTTCAACTACATTAACAAAATATTAGCGAAATGGAGTGGCGCTTACGACAACGCCAAGAGTATGAAACAAAGCGCATGGTCAGAGAATGATGTATTGGCAAAAGCACATGAATTATATTCAACTGGTAAGAATTATATTCAACTGTTCGTGATCAACCATGTTACGTTAGTCTGGTAGGAGGAAATATTGGCTCTGGAAGTAGTGGATCTATGAGAACCACGAGAGTGATACTAGTGACTCCAACTCTGTAGGATCTACTGCTCGTCCAATGGGAAGGGATGCAGCTAAAAAAAGAGTAAAAAGAAAGGTAAGAGAGCAGTTTTGGAATCAGTGGATGAAGATTTTAATAAATACCAACAATTAAAAGAGCAAGAGTTTCAACGATTGGATAACATAGCCAGGAAGCAAGAGGAGGCAACTCAGACCATCATAGAACAGACTCAAGCCAAGAAGATGGTGATGTGGATGAAGCTAAGTGAAAAAGAGTATTTCGATGATCATAGTCAAGAGTTGTTCAAGAAGTTGGGCCGTGATCTATTTGGAAATTAGTTGTTGTTAAATGTATGGTTAACCTTTGTCTCTTTCCAATTTAATGTGTGTTTGTCAGTTTGTACTCTAATAATGTGTATTTATCAGTTTTTGCTTTAAAAATGTGTGTTTGTCAGTTTTTGCTTTAATAATGTGTGTTTGTCAGTTTTCGCTTTAATAATGTGTATTTTTCAGTTTCTACTTTAATAATACGTATTTTCAGTTTCTACTTCAATAATGCCAAAAATCTTATCCTTATCTATTACTTCACTAAATTCCATCACTTTATCCTTATGTTTTCTATTACTTTTGGATTTTATCGATTCTGACCACTCCATATGAATCCAATCTTTACCTATTAATAAATTGCATTCCATTATTTGTTGTGAATCCGTCTATTTAAACCACTCATTTTCTTATAAATAAAAACTCATTTTTCCATTGATATACCAATACCAAAAAACTAATCTTTTAAAAAAAGCATATCAATGGATCCATCATAATTTCTTTTTGATGTCGAAACTTACAAAAAGCAGTCTGAAATAGAAGATAAGTATATACTCAATGGTTTAGGGAGCGTCAAAAGAAAATTGAGGAAGACTATGCACCTCATAGCAAGAGAAAATATTTTAAGAGAGATCATGTAATGGCAAACCAAAGACTGGTGGACGACTACTTTTCCGATCAACCTACATATGATGATGGAATGTTTCATTGGCGGTTTACGGATGCAAAAACATGTTTTTCTTTGGATCGTTGGGACCTATCAAGTAGTGACAACTACTTCACCCAAAGAGTTGATGCAGCCAATAAAAAAAGTATATCTCCATTAGCAAAATGTACCACAACCATATGAATGTTAGCATATGGTGTGGCGGCCGATGCGATCGATGAATATATTAAAATAGGAGGTACTACAGCATTGGAGTGCTTGCGTATATTCTGCAAGGAAATCATACAATTATACGAGCCAATGTATCTCAGAGCCCCAAATCAAGATGACCTGCCAAGAATATTGCATGTTAGTGAAATCGAGGGTTCCAGGGGATGATCGGGAGTATTGATTGCATGCACTGGGAGTGGAAAAATTGTTCGACAGCGTGGGAAGGTCAATTTACTCGAGGAGACAAAGGAACCACCACTATTATTCTTGAAGCAGTTGCGTCTTATGATCTATGGATCTAACATGCCTTTTTTTGGTGTCCGGGCACATTGAATGATATCAATGTTCTAGATTGTTCACCAATGTTTGATGATGTTGAACAGGGAAATATTCCAAGAGTGAACTTCTTCGTGAATCAACGTCCATATAATATGACATACTATCTAGCTAACGGTATCTATCCTTCTTATCCAATTTTTGTCAAATCAATTAGACTTCCTCAGAGTGAACCATACAAGTTATTTGCACAACATCAACAGGGATGTCGCAAGGACATCGAACGTGCATTTGGAGTGTTGCAGGCTCAATTTAAAATGACTTGTGAACCGGCTCGCATGTGGAACATAGCCGATTTAGCTATTATCATGAGGTCATGTATCATATTGCAGCATATGATTGTTGAGGATGAACAAGATACGTATGCTCAATATTCAACCGATTATGATCAATTTGAGGCAAGTGGATCTAATACATCGCAACCATTCGCGACCGAGGTGCTACATGCATTTACTAATCATGTGTGTGCTAGATCTCAGTTGCGTGATTCAAATGTACATCACCAATTGCAAACAGATCTTGTCAAACATATTTGCGCAAAATTTCGTGAATAAAGAGATTTTAAGTTTCTATATGTTATTTAAGAGCTTTATTCTCTATGAGTTGAGTCTATTTTACTAATTAAATTATGTGTGTTTTATTAATTGTGTGTTTGTATCTGATGTGTTTTATCAGTGTGTTCTATCAGTGTATTAGACTATTTATATGGTGTGTTTATCAATATATTTTATTAAAATTTAAGTTGTACATAATTTTATTTATTTTAGTACTGAATGTTTTTTAATTTTGTGTTGTAATTTTGTTTCGAATTTATTTTCTATTTTAATTTTGATTGATAATTATTAGTAATATAGAAATACAAAAGCATGAAAAAATAAAAGATATGAATTAAAAATAGTAAAATAGAGTGTTGTATATTTTAAAACAAATCATTATAAATAGATGTTGTATAATTGGGTGAAAAAGAGACAAGATAATATAAAATATTAAAAAGTAAAAATTAGAATGTTGTAATTTAATACCAATGTAGATAATGGAAGATGTGTGAGACATAAAAGTTATTAATCTTTACTTAGTACTCAGTAGCTCTAAACTTTAATTTCAGTCTCGCTCTCTCTCTCTCGAATAAGAATGATCTCTTAAAAATCTATCTTTTCATTCTAGTTTATAGATGATTATTTATAACTAAGACCATTAAATTGGAATTAAGAACTTTTATAATCTTATATTAAGTTTAAAAAAATTAGAGACAGTAAAAAAATGACAAATATTTATTATCTCCAGAATTCTTTTCTATTAACAACAATATTTTATAAATTAATATAACCATCGATTTATTTTACAAAGTTTGTAACTCATACTTCTGAAACGTTTACAAGATTCATCATTCAAAAATATATCTTTCATTGTAAGTTACGCATGATTATTTTCTACTTCTGAATTACTATTCTAATATTACGCTAATTATAAGTTGTCTTTGTCCACTCATTAATTAATTAATTAATTAGTAAAGTAAATATCTCTCTTCGACCGGTCAAACCACCCGACTACACCTCCCATCACTTTTATTTTCACTCTCTATAGTAACGTCTTTTGTCTTTTTATTAAGGAGCGTGGATGGGGACGAAAGTTGGATGGGAGCGAGTTAAAAGTTTCCCAAAGTTTTGTACCTGACAATCGTTGTTTTCTTCAGAGCCTCCATGTCCGAATCTTTTGGTTACGTCTCTTAAACCCTAACCTTTATCTCTCCCACTAACCTTCTCTATCTCTGTCTTTTTAGCTCCATTTTGAATTATTTATCATTGCTTCTTCAATCCGGCACTGAGATCTCATCGGGATTTTATCTGAAAATGGTGCTTCTAAGATTGCTATCACTCTTCACGCTGTCTCTATTCTTCTTAAGCTTGTTCTTATGCCTTGGACTATCCTCTTTTTACCCATGATGGAAAGTCAAATTTTATTTCTCTCTATTTAAATCTGAAAACGAGAAAAGATTATTGCTTTAATTGGATTGGGAATCTTAGGTTGCTTGTACGAGGTAACATCATATTTGCACAATTGCACTCTAGATCTTTGTTACGTTTGGTCTCTCTGATGGCAAATACTGCTAATCTCTGTAGCATCCATGATATACTCTACATTTTGTCTTCAACAAGCTCATGCAAAAATACGATATCTGTCTATGAGACTGAAACTTTCAGCCTGATAGACAATAAATCCATCAAGGTTGATAATGGTGCGGACATCTGTTGGTCTCCTACACTGATTCCGTCTTTTCAGCGTTGTCTGAATGTTGCAATGAACCTGTCCGGTGGCTTAACGTTTTCTTTATTCCTTAGTCGTCCTCCATCCCTTTTTTTTTAAACATTTTTGAGCTAGTTCATCCCTTCTTTCAACGTTCTGGAAATCAAATCAAATTAAGCTAATAACCTTTTCATTTGCGTTGGAAAAAAAAACAGATTGATCAATTAATATAGGGAATTAAAATCTCATTTGGGTATTTGAAGTTTAGGATATTTTACTAGGTCAAAGTTATATTACTTACAAGACTTAATGGCATGGCCATGGGGGTTATACTTGGTTTAATAGCAAGCATAATAATAAGAATTTCTCTTTCTAAAAAAAACAAAAAGAATTTTTTTTTTTTCTTTTCTCCTTTCCTTCATTTCTTAAATTTCCACATGTAATTGATACGTAAAGAGAATAATTCACGTATCTAGAGTACTCATTATTGAAATTCTTTCCATCATTTCATTAGCTAGAAAGTTTTTATATTTCTTACTGGTTTCAAACTTTGACATCCGTGTGATTTTCATGACATTTACAGAACCTAATGTATGAGTTATTTTAATAAAAAAACATTTTAAATAATTTATATCCGTTGACAAATAAAAGAGAGAAACAATTTTCCAAAATCTTGCATTACAACTTAATAAACGATTTGTTTTTTTTTCTTTTCAATTTGAACCTCCCGCAACCAATTCTAATCTTTGGCGCTAGAACCTTCACTGTGTAATTTTCGACAATTTTTTTGTATATTCATCTTTCTTTGGTATTTTCCTGTTTGACTCAAAATTTTATTAGAGTTTCGGTTGATAACAAACCATGGTATTTGTTGTTAGAACCATCGACACTATATCTTAATTAGTTAGACAAAAATGATGGTCGCTCATAGTTAACAAAGTTATAAGTATATATGGCGTAAATTCCTGATATGTGTTTTCCCTGATATAATCTAATTATATCCACACTGGGCCAAAAATACAATTCAGACTATTTTCATTTTTAATTGCAAATACCTATGGCATATCTCCAGTATTTGAAAATTCTTTATAACTGTTAATAGCATATGAAATTAGTGTGTTTTGTTGTCGATGGGCATTGTACTCTAATTGTTCTATTCAATGAAAAATTAGTGCATTTTGCATGAAATTTGTTCATGCTTTGGTCTTGTTTTCATGGGTTTTTTTCTTATTTTAAACTAATTTTATCCATACATTTCTAGAATTGCAAAGTTAGTTGCGTATTTTGGTATTCTGAACCAGGTACTAAAACACAGAAAAATAGTTTTTGTTACTTATCTCTTACATTTAGGATAATCGGGTTAGAAGGTAACAAGGAGAACTCGGTCGTGGAACAAGTTTCCTTTGGTTTCCTGGTGTCCACTACTGCAAAGGAACTTCTAGATTACCTTGAAAGTGAAGGAGTGCATGAGACTTGCTCTACGATGCTGATTAAAAACTTCTTTGAGAAATGAAGTGAACCTTAATGCATATTTCTATTTTGCATCTCATGTTAGTGTACATGCTAGTAATATTACAAAACAAGGCAAGCTCATCTTCGATTGCCGTCCACTAAAAGCCAACTTTAAGCCTAGAACTAGAGGAGAGTGTGAACACTATATAAGATGAGAAGAGCTTTCCTTGTCTTGCAGCATTACTAGCATAAGCTGCACTAAAAGGAGATGTGAAATGGAAATATGCATAACGTTCCACTTCATTACTCCAAGAAGTTTTTATTCTACATCGCAAAGGAAGTCTCATTCCTTCACTTTCAAGATAAAATAGAAGTTCTTTTGTAGGGGTGAACTCCCAGAACCACCAATGGCAATTTGTTCAATCACAACTTGTTCCATGACCAAGTTCTTCTTGTAACTTTCTGGTTCTCCTTAAATATAAGAGATAAGTAACATTAACTATTCTTTCTTTGTTTTAGTAACCAATTTAAAACACCAAAAGACCCAACTAACTTTGCAGTTCATAAATGTATTGATATAATGAGTTAATAAGCAGAAAGAAAAACACCATGAGAACAAGACCAAAACTTTAGCAAATACCATGCAAAACACATTAGAATTTTGTATTGAATAGAACCATTAGAGTACAATTTCAATTGCTTGTCCATTCTCCTTCACTATGTGCTATGACTTTATGAGTATAGTCTTAGGCCGGAAGTTAAATCAGGACAGGTACCGTACTCTTAGGGATGTTGGTGGAACTTAATAGTGTCTAGTTGACAAAACTTTCCTACATATGGCATTCCAAGCTACGATCTACCATGTGTGGCGAGAACGGAACTCACGATGGCATCAGCATGGTACTCACTCTAAAGATTCCCTAGTTCGCTCTATTCATTTTCTACTCAAACTCTATTTTGGAGTAAACATCTATTCAAACCCCATTCCATGTATGGAGTAATCCTTTTTTTTTTACTCTGTTATGGAGTAAAATTTTTTGGAGTAGAAAATTGAGTAATACATTGGAGCAAAACCCTACTCCATTTCAAAGTTACTCCATTTTGCAGAAAAAAAGTCAAGTGATACATTGGAAATGTTCTTACCCAGATTAAAACAGCTTCCGAACCCACACATCATAATATTTTTAGTTTTTTAGTTTTTATATTCATTGGTGTAATGCTATTTTATTAACTTGATAATATTTGTTTTCTTAATTCCTGACCACTTGATAAGAAATTATCCCACCAGCAATTAGTAGTGGCCCCATTGTGAATTTTCCACCGTAAGAAATACAAGGCAGTGTTTCAAAGCTTTAGAAGATTTTGCCAAATCCATGATCTCATGGTATCTTCACTTACGCTCCAAAAGGATATTTGCTTCAACAAATATTTCCTGAGTCCAAACAATCTAAAGAGAACCCGAACTTGTTATGAAACACCAAATTCTCTTAAGGAAAAAGTAGGAGATGAGTCCCTGAGTCCAACGATCTCTATCAGAGCCTCCAGTCAGCACAACCATCACCACGTCGACAACCCTAACTCACCTTCATCAACCGGATAACAAAGATCCTTCCACGAAACTTTTGCTTAACTACTAATATCTAGGGTCCAAACCACAGAAAGGCAACACACAAACTCTACACTATCTTAAAACGAATCTCTCTATCATATGGTATGAAGATTTTTTTATCATTTCCTCTATGTTTTCCGACCTCTCATGGCTCTCTTTTTTTTGGAAGTAAAATTCAAACCCAACAAAAATGATTAGTTTTAACTGAAGGCTCTAACTTAGAATTTTTATAAAAATTTAATCTAATATTAAGTTAATTTTTTTTGTTAAAATAAAACCATGACCAAAATCTATATTATATAAAAGTTGAAGGTATAAGTTTTTTTTAACATCTATTTGATTATTATCACTTTAAATCATAGTTACAAAGTTAAAGAGATATCATCCATATACATACACTTTAATCAATAAGGTTAGAAAATGATATAAGAAGAAAATTTACATGATACTTATTTTTTATAAGTCTATCTCTTTATTTGGTAGTCAACAATCATATATGAACCAACCTTTTTTCTCCTCAACCGTATCAGATATATTTGTCACCAGAGGTCTCTGATCAGACTCACTAAACTCAAGGTACTCTGTTTCTGAACTTGAAAATAGTGCATGCCACTCATTATTAGCCATAGTGCGATCTAGACAGCATGATATATGATAACTACTTCTTGGCATGCTCAAGAGAATCTATTTCCAATCGTTTTAAGATCTGTCAAGTTACTCCTAACCATTATTCTTAAATCGTGCAAGGAAACATCCGGTCTTATTCTACCCACTTTCTTCTCATGGTTACCCAATAACTCATTCAAGTCTCCCATAATAAGAATTCAACTTCATTATTTTTTAAATAACAATATATAAGATTAGGAGATTGAAAATAGACAGAAACATTAACAGAAGACTTCCAAAAGACTACTAGAGCACCACTTAAACCCACAGGAGGGACTGTTACAAGAATAATAAAACCCAACTCACAACCCTTATCTTGCACATAGTCATCTTGTCCGGATGATATTCGTGATTTATTTCCTTAAGGCATCGAACCGTCAAGTAAATGTCTAGTCGTTGATAGTTTTAACAGGTTTTCCTCATGGTGGAAGTGGTGGTTTGGGGCCCACCGCCCCTCTAACTTGACCATTCATACTTGGACTCGTGTTACTTCCTGCAATTTTCTCCCTAACTGTTATCTTATTATTGCCATTTTCAAGGTATGAAGCTTCTCTATTGTGTTTTCCCCTGTCTCGACTAAACACAGAAGCCGAGTAAACATCATAGCTTTCATGGCCATGAATATCACTTGTTGCATTAACAAGGAATATGGTTAAAATCTCACTATCCTCATATTCCTAGATGAACATGCCACGTGATAATCCCTTTTCAGGTAAATCCCCTAACACATTGTGATCTGGGTCTATGTCATCAAGACCCTCATCTTCTTCAGGATCCTCATCCATTTCCTCCTCTAGAACTTCCTCTCGGTCCTCTTGTTGGTTAAATTTATCTGCACGTTCCTCTTCTTCCAACTCACGAATCACCATGCCACTGTTAGGAACTATCATCCCTTGATGATGATCATCAATGTTTTTCTCATCTCCTCCATTTTGAATAAGGCAGTTACCGGTATCATGAGTGAGCATGCCGCACACCTAAAAAAAACCTCTCAGCCTCTCATACTAAAGCCTGAGAATAATGTTGACTCCAGCATTGAATTGAAATTGTCTTTGAAATCTTAACGTTTGATCCACATCCCAATTGAGTATGACTGTTACAAAATCCACATGTGAGGCCGCTCTTCATTGTAGTCAATGGCCATAAGTTCTCCCATCGCTCTAGCAATATGGAAAATGACCTCTATGTTCATGAACTGTAACACAATGCCTCGTATCTGGACCTAAAATGGAATAAAATTGATCAACAGATGATTCATCAAGGGAGTCCAATGTTGAATGATCAACATACGATCATTAAACGCCCAAGGGCTACGATGAAGAACTGTCTCTAACGATTCTTCGGAGGGGAAAACAAACTGAAACCTCCTTCCTTCAATGATTCGTCCATGGAAAAATCCTTCTTGGCCCCAACTTTTCGGTAATGTAGCAATAATTGATTTCAGATTATGCTTTCTAGGCACATTTGGGTGGCCAATCAATGTAAATCAATTCTCCTCTGCCGCTTGTACTACAACATCTAACATGAACAATATCAAATCATCATCCACCCCGAAGTTGATATCTTGAATTGCTTTTCTTTGATTGTCACCCATTTTTCACAGTATACAGTTAACACACAGATGGAAAAAGATTTTAGATTGCTTTCAAATTAAAAATGTGATTTGATATTGCAATAAAAACTTCCTTTATATAGAGAAAATCTTTGAAATAAACCGATCCGGTGAAAATCACACTGATTCGTGGGAATCAACATGGAGATAACTATAAAAGGGTGGGATATATGGTGTAATCGACCTCCCTCTCCGACTAAGAATTCGCAAACCATCTTCAACTTGGTGAGAAGATGACAAAATAATAATTGTAACTAAATCACCTTTTTTGCCATCAGAGCGTTTTTTGGAATTTTTAAACTCGCTTTCTATATGAAAACAACTTAAAATTTATAATTAAGTGATTGATCACAAATTTGGTTAATAATATGGTGGTGCAAGATAAAACTATTTGTTTGATACATAAAGAAAAAAGAAAGATAAAATTAGTTATGAGCATATATTTAGAATTAATACACAACTTTGCAATTACGTATTCATAACTTAATTAATTGAATTTTGAACACAAAATTTGTAATTTAGCATCTGTAAAGTGTAAACAAACAATCCAATTTTGTTGGTCAACAAAAACAAATTTATATAAATTTGGAGTGAAAATTTTAACTTTACTTGGAAACACTGTTAATTGTTATTTGGCTTAGTTTATAGAGTCTTTTAACACCGAGACTTGCATTTTTTCAATAAGAACAAGATAGTTTTCAGTGCTTTGTGCTTTTTAGGTACTAACACTTGCTGGAGTCAAGATGAGAGTTTTGGAGTGGAATTGGAACAATACATCGTCAAGAGAAGAAAAAGAAGAAAGACAAAGACCAATCGATATAAATTCATAACCAATCGGTATCCAAAAACAAAAAAAACCTGATCGGTACACACTTGTAATAAATCATATGCGATTTACGAAACTTGCCTTTTATATTTTAGGGTTTCTCCTTTGTTTTATATGTATATATATATATATAGGGTTTTGGCAACAAAGCCAAATCAACCACAAAAATACTCATAAACCATTGTTTAAGGTCTTGATTTTATTTTAATTCTTTAGAGATCTTTGCCTAACCATTTTGTATTTCTTTTGTTATTCTATTATGATTTCTTCATCTATTGCTATCATGTATTCTATGTGCATGTATGAGTAGATCTATCTTTAGGTTTTGATTTTTCTAAGGGGATAATCATATAGATCTTTGCTAGGTTGATTGGGAATGATTCATATAGTTTTTCATCTAGCATATTTTTTCATAGCTTTGTCTAGCTTGACCAATTATGCTCTGCCCTTAATCGATCTTATCGTGACAGCAAAAGTGTTATTAAATCAATGCATATATCCTTGATGGGTAAAGTGACCTTAGCCAACGACAGTTGAAGTTAGTGCACTTTGTGAACATATCTAATTAGGGTCTCATTGCATGCATAGATTTCTATTGAAAAATGACGGTTTAATTGGTAGGGATTTTCATTGCATGGATAGTTATTATATGCGACAACGAAATAGCTTTATATTCGTAATTTGAATTCTACAACTGTTCTTAACGCATTTCTATAATTGATGCATTCATTATCATGATCTCCTACTACCTACTGATTTTCTATTATTGTTTCAGGTGTATGCAAAGAAGAAGCAACAAATCTTCTAACTTGCTAAACCCGGACAACTATGAGCTAACAAGAATCGAGCAACAAGGTCGAAAGCAGAGAAATACCACCATGGCTGACGATAAAAACCCACGAGAAAACCTAGGAAATAAAGACGATGCACCTCTACCGATTGGTGCCGATCTGTCATAACCCACCACCAATCGGTAATGCTAATGGTCCACCACAGATCTGTATCATTGGAGGTATCAATCGGGCAGGTGATCCGTGGGCTAGGCCCAAGTAGATTCACCACGGGGCGGGGCTAGACACTATTATATATGACCATTTAGAAGCAGACCTCATGGAATTATCCTCTGTGGTTTACGGGTTGGGCGGATTCACCCATTGCTGGTTTGTGAGCTGTCGCGAAAGCAAAATCTATAAAGAGTCTTGGAAAATTTTTTGTTTCAATCAAGTGCAAGTTTATAAATTAATGTTGAGACAAATCCATGTTTATTTGCAGATTATTGATTTTGTTTTGGAACGATGAAACAAGTGCAAGAGAAAGTATTTGGAGAAACTTTTGAAACCTTTTGTCTCTTTTACCTTTATTTGATGCAGGTTTTGATCATCACATAGTATTAAATTAAACTTACAATCAGTCATGTATAAAACGAAATTAAAGACAATCAATGAATCAAAGAGTAAATAGTTTTACGCTGAACAACAAACAAGATCGAAACAGATTTGCAAACATGTATAAAATGAAAAGGCATGCCTCGTGTTTTAAGCTAAATAAAAAAATGGATTGAAACAGATATGCAAACATGTATAAGCTGAATAAGTTGGAAGTGTTAAACTTGAAAAGTTTCTTTTTGTTTTTAAAGGAAACCATGTATAAAATGAAGAGACATTAAGACTCTGTGATTGAAACAAATATTCAAGTTAAGAGTACCCATATATGATTATTTATCACAAACAAAAGACAAAGTAAAATGATTCAAAGTAACATAAAAATTTAGAGTTTGCAACATCCATAACGTTCTATAGGGGAATCCAAGTATCATCATCATATGTCGATTTCAGTATACTCATATTAGCTCAACGTAAAGAAGAAAAAACACATAGTTTAAAATCTTGATTGCATGCAGGCCGATCCACAAGCCTATTGATCTGGGCGAGGCGGGTCTAGATAAAAGAGAATATATCCCCTGCAGGGCGGGAAAAATGGACGAAAGCATGCCCATTTGACAGCTCTAGGTAACATCCCTCCGCCGATTGATATTCTGCCAGAACATTTGTGACTTGATTATGTACGTGATGTAGTTGCAAGACAAAGGAATTTGGGAGAGTACAACATGCCTAACAGGTTCAAGGTGATAGGTCCGCTATACGTCCACCACTACCGCAGAGGAATGAGTATGAGATCAAACCCCAAATTATCAAATTGGTGAAGCAGAACATAGTCAAAGAGATTGCTTTAAAAAACCCAATGGATCATGTGGAATCATTCGAGGAGCTTTGTAGTAAGAAAAAGCTAATGGGGTGCCTTAAGCCTACTTGGTGTTCACTTTGTTCAAGTTCTCTCTGGGGGATAAAGCAGCAAGATGGTTCAAGCTATTAGATTTGGGATCAATTGCCACATGGGCGTAGTGCAGAGATCAATTCATCAATCACTTATATCCTAAATCGAAGTTGATTGCTCTGAGGAATAAGATTTTCACATTTTAGTAAGATGGTTCGGAGTCGTTCTTTGAAACTTAAGATCGTTTCAAAGGATACTTGAAACACTTTCCACACCACAAGTACACTTTGAGACCTTAATGCATATATTTATCAAGGGATTGATGAGAATACTAGATGGCCTTGGACACTGCTAGTCGAGGAAAATTTGCTACCAACACTGTGAGGGAAGCGAATGATTTGATAGAGAATCTAGCGTCAAGACACAACGCTATGATAGATCTAGGAAGGTTATTGTACATAGTGTTGAGACTGACGAGATGAAGGAGCTGAGAGAAAAGATTGACTATCTTTTGAAGTCATCAAAACGAGAGGTTAACACAGTTGGGATTGGTGCTGAGATGTGTTAAGATGATGATTATGGGGATTGGTACAAAGGAAATACAGAGATAAGCTACGTATGAGGCCAAGGAAATTACCAGAACCGTAGTTTCGACCAAAATTATCGGAACCATCTGGATTAATCCTACAAAAGCACTAATGTGGAGAACCCAAAGGATTAAATGTATCCGCATAAAGCTCAAAGAAATGACTATAATGGATTCCATGTCAGAGGAGCAGGATACAATGGTTTCAACCCCAAACCAAGACCTATGTTCAACAATAAATAGGTCCGTTTACAAGCACCTAGCAACTTGAGCTGATGATGCAACAACTAATGGGGAGTCAAAAGAAGTGTTCTGAGGAGATAAACACCAAGATGGATGGTATGTCTACCAATAGTACTAGAAAGATTGATGCTATGAATACTTATGTGCGAGTATTAGAGAACTAGTTGGCTCAAGTTGCAGAAAAATCTAGAGCACCTGCAGGAACTCTAACAGGAAAAGCAGAGAATAATCCCAGAGAGCAGGTTAATGCAATTAATGTCAAGAACAAAGTGTCAAATATTGATAGATTCAGTACACCAACTGATCGTTACACACCCACTTTCATCACCAATATATACAATCCCTTTACCAATCAGTGTGATGCCATAGTACAGAAACATTTAGCCTTTTATGAATCAGTTGATGCATAAGCCAATAAAAAGGCTTAATCAGAGAACCCAGAGCAACCATATGTGCCAAAGGTCCCATATTCGAGGTATGTTGACAAGGTTATTGCAAAAGGAAAGACGGATCGGTTCAAGTAGGCTATTGGAGAAATAACTGAGGGATTGACAATCGATGAAGCTAGAGAGAACCTTGCTAATTTCAAGGAGGTTTCAATTGTGTGATATTGGGAGAGAAGTGTCTAGACAAGCTTAAGTAAAAGTTGATGAAAGAGAAGAAGACTTTGACTAAGCTTCCAAAGATTAAAAGTCCAGGAAGATTTGATGTCCCATGTACGATCTTCAGAACTAAGTTCAAGGATTCTCTTTGTGGCACCAGATCAAGCGTTAAATTCATGTCAATGGGGATTTTTACCAAGCTTGGATTAGCTGAGCTCCAAAAGCCTCCTTTCACTCATAAGTTTGTGGATGCCTTGAATTCAAAGCCGCAATGATTCATCACAAACCTGCTCGTCTGAATTGAACATTACTTGATACCAATACACTTTGTTATCATAGAGATGAATGGTGATAGCGACATACCTTTGATTCTAGGAAGAGCTTTTCTGAATTCGGTTGGAGCTTCTACCGATATATCTAGAAAGAGGATATCCTCTGCAAGATTGTTAAGGACGTGTATTACAAGGCTATTCCAGGATGTGGTTGTCAAACATCGATTATATTTGAAGAGAACGACAAAAAGACAGAAGCTTTCATGATGGTAAGATGGACCACAAGGATTCAAGCTTAAGAAGTCTGTCCAAGTTTCCTATCGGGACTACCTTATGGTGTGAATTTTGCAGATGCTAGGAAAAATCAATACTTCAGGCAGTGGTTCAATGATAGTGATGAAACCAAGGAAATCTAGACTATGTTCCATGGTGCGAGAAGACAATCTAATGCAACAAAGGTGCTGCAGAGAAAAGAAGACCCATGTCAATTTGTTGTTTCGGTAAAGATCTCTAGAGTGCTTTTCGAGAAATATCTCTATGATTCTGGAGCATCATGCAATTTAATGCCCACGAGCATAGCAGACAAATTTGGAATCACGAATCTCATCATATCTACCAGGATGATGCGACTCGCTGATGAATTTCTGTGTGCCCCAAGAGGCGAGTTTCATGACGAGATTGTTGAAGTAGGAAGATGTAGTGCTGGTCGTTAATTTCCACATGTGTGATATTCATAGGCAAAGACGTCCACAATTTCTTTCCGGGAGAAACTTCTTGGCATCCGTTGGAGATATCATGGATTGGACTAAACAAAGAATTTTTTCACCTATGTGGAGAAAGATGTTTTCTACTAAGGTCTAGATATGGGTTCTATGCACCCAAGGTTTCAAGCAGATGTACTGAAGGACGATAAAAGTGTAACTTTATCTTTGGGATAAGCTTCATCAAATTCAAGCTTCATCAATGTCAAGGTCGAGACTTAAAAGAAGCGTTGAGTAGGAGGCAACCCATTAGGGGTTTATTTTTCTTTCTTGTTATTTTGAATTCATGTACTTATATTGGTGTTTTGAGATTTGATTTTTAAGTTGTTTTTGAATTTTATTGGTTATTTTGACATGATATATTGTATGAAGTGCTGGAATGATGCAAGAACAAGTTCCACACGTAGAATATGCAAATTTTCAAAGAGTTTTGAAATCCATTACTGATTGGTGCTGACAGCATTACTGATCAGTAGGAGACCGCTCTCATACCAATCGGTTATAAGACATAATCGATCGGTACTCGAACTAGGTATGCAAAAATAATTTCGGTTTAGTCTTGTTTGATTCACTTGAATCAAACCTGACCAAACCAAAAACCCTAATCCCACACCTACTTATTCTTCTTCCTCCTTCTTCATTCATTTTTGTCACATTGAAAACTCAAAACTCAATCTCTCTTATCTATCTCAATACTCATCGGATTTGAGTGATTTTTGAGTGCTTTCCATTCAATTTTTTGAGCTCCACTTGACTATACTATACCTATCTTTGATCTGCAAAGGTATGAGTTTTAAACTCCCTCTTTTCAACTTGATTTTCTCGTTCAACAATGGTGGAAAGTGTAGTTAGTCTCTCTTGGATATTTTACTTGATTTTTTCATGGAAATGATGCTTAGGAGTTGATAGAACAGACTGGTAGCTTCAAATTTAGTGTTAAACGGATTAAAAATGAGAAATTGAGAATTTTTTTGTTAGGATGAATAATGATTTTGTTTTTTTAATAGATTTGGAATGGTTAATTAATAATTGATATTTATTAATACATGTCTATTGAGGTAATAAAAGGAGTATTTGATGCTTGATTTATAGAAAACTTGTCAATTTTAATTTTTGCAATTTGTTATGAAATTAAACTAATTTGGCAAAATTTTTAATGCATTAATGGCGTTTAATTTAATGATAATATGGGCTTGAAATATTCAATTTTTAATGCATTAATGGCGTTTAATTTAATGATAATATGGGCTTGAAATATTCAATTAATATTTTCTTAGATAATTTGATTAAGTTCAAAAATTTATGGAAGAACTAACTTTTGTAAAAATTTTGTTGTTTTTGCAGAAAATGCCACCGAGAACATGAGGACATGCATCACGAGCTCCCAGAGCTCCGTGATAGCTTTCTATGGCTAGCCATGTGTGTGTTATAAGTGAGGAGATCACATTCCAAGATGAGATGAATAGGTTCCAACTCCATCCCATGCGTTTTCTCCAAGATCATATTCTTGAGGAGATGAGTATTAGAGATGAGGTTCATAGTGTGCTCGGGGTTATATGGTTTGTACATTCCACACACTGTCCTGGGATCTGTATGTCAACCCGACTAAAGAATTTTTACACTACCCCAATTCACTTTCGGATGTGTCTCATGCATAGCTTACCTTTTTCTTTGGGGATAAACATCATAAGCTATCCATCCATCAGCTCTGTGACATTTTCGGTTTCCCTAAGCATAGAGAGGCACAAACTGGAGTGGTTTTTGATCTTGATGATTTCTGGGCTACTATTGGTTCGAGAAAATATCAGTCTTGGGCATGGAAGAAAGATCAGATACGCAGTTCAGGGCTCTCTACAACATGGCTGAGATTGGGACAGTGAAGGTTCCTGAGCCGTGAATGCTCCAAGAGGTAGTTAAGGAATATTTGGATTATCCAACATATGAGGATTTTGAAAAGCCACATGGAGTTGATTTTGGGGCGTTACTTGCTAATGATATTATGCTATTAGGGGAAGCATTCACTCCAGGAGAAAGGAAGCTCACCATGGGAGTCTTGTGACTTATTTTAGCAGCGTTGGGGTACACTATTCCTCATGGTTTGAAAAAGAGGAAGTTCATTGATAGAGAGAATATGTTGTGCAGGACCACGCTCTATCAGTTTCAGGACCGAGATGAAGCGTATGCATTCTAACATATGGCTGCACATGAGCTCACAGACATCACATCTAGTGCTTAGATAGATGTCATGTTTCCTTCTGCTGCACTTTGTCCAAACCTCACTATAGGACGTAGGGGTGCTTCCACCATTAGGCTCACACATCTAGAGAGCTACCACATACAAAATCTCATCCACCAGCATCATCTTCTTCTCAGGTGCCTGTCCTTGATTTTGATGAAACGGAGTACATCACCATGACACGTCCACACCCTCTTGTGAGCGATTATGAGAGAGTGATGTATGACAAATGTGCAGAAGAGCAACAAGATATTGCGATTGCTTATGGGGGTTTTTCAAGAAGATCAGACCGTGCTATGTTTCAGCTCCACCTGTAGTTGAGACCGACCCATTGAGCACTGAGGATGCATGTTGGCAGTTCAGAGGGTGATACAGAGGAACTGTCAGAGGAGTCTCTGATCTGACCTAACACTTTTCCAGTCTTGTCTGCTATGAGCATCGCTTCTCAGACCCCCTCCGGTAGTGTTCAGCAGGATTTCAGACTCCGTAGGACTAGGAGAGATCAGGGACAGTAGTCTGCGAGCTCGGACGATTGAGTCATCAGCACGAGAACCGATCAATATTGGGCTACCGATCGATATTATGCTTTATCAGAACTGATCGGTACTCTGTCTATACCAATCGGTATGAGCTCGTAAACCTTTGTATTTTTTCTTTCTTTTTGACTTTTTCATTTTCTTTTAAGATATTTATTTGTATATTTTATTATGATTACTCATTTCTTTTGATTTATTTTTACACCGGGATGGTGCAATTTAAGTCTGGGGGAGGATGTCTCTTTGTGACTGACATCTTATCCCTTTTGATGATTTTTCTTTTCCTTTGAGTCATTTTGCAGTTTTATTGAGTCAAAATGAGAGAAGCATGATCTTTTCTAGGAGCATACTACTTTGGGATAATTTTCTCATGACTTAATCATGCTTTGTTAGGTATCTGAACCGAATATTGGAAAGACCAAGTGCAGACTCAATAAACCATAAATTTCTTAACACTCTAAAACTTGGATGATTGAACTTAGCATTATCAAGTGGAACATTGAACTTGGACTTAATTTATCTCACTTAAGGGCTTGGTAATCATGTCATGGATCATACATTCAAAGTTTTCCTTTCACCATTTTTACCACCCTTGCTAACTCTAAATGGCTAGACTCAACTTTAGTATAGTACCATACCCACACATTAACTTGAATCCTTGCTTGTCCTCAAGTAAGAACAATTGGGAATTCAAAATCCAAAGAAAAAGTTTGAAGAAAAAGAACTCACATATCTTTGGGAACAAACCTACATTGGACTTCTTTTTCGCAAACCATTTCAAAACCATGCAAGAGCAGACTAACTATATATACTTTAACCATGAGTGTAGCAATAGCCAATACTCTAAATCCCGGGATCACATAGAACTCTCATAATCAATGAAATTAACCTTTTAACAACCATTAAAGCTGTGTGCACTCTCACAAAGAGAATTTTGAACATGTCAATGAGTGTTCGTAACAAGTCTCTTTTAAATGGTGGCTCATGTGTTTTGGCACCCTAAAATATCTAAAGATGCAAAAGATTATGCAAAATCATAGTGAGGCACAAACCAATTGATGCATACATAACCTTCCAACCATTGGATCTATCAAACTCAAACTAACCCTCGATTTTCCTTGGCTTTTCTCAAAATACATCCAAACTCAAACTCCACTTTATATGAATAATATACACAGAGGATGAAACTATACCAAGGAAAAATTGGATAAACATTCAAGTAATTCTTAACATTCTAAACTTTCTTAACATTTTATCTAATCCTAATAAAAGGTCAACTATATCGGTCCGTATACTCAAATAGTTTTGGCGCATCATTGTATATGAAAATAAAAACACAAGAATGCATGAGGTATCAAAGATGGTTTTACGAAACCTTGGTCCTTAAAAGTGTTTATGATGTGTTTATTTGAAAGAATTTTGGGTTCAAAAAGAAAATTTTTCAAAACAAATTCGAGTTTATGAGGTTTAAAAAGGAAACAAGTATACCTCGTGTCACAATAGGATTTTTGGGATTATTATTTAAGATTTCTTAGACTCTGGTAAGAATAGTTTAAGAATTAATTTTGTTTACTGAAGAATGATGTAAGTGGTGAAGAATCATAACATGGTTTTACGAAACCTTGGTACTTAAAAGTGTTTATGATATTTTTATTTGAAAGAATTTTGGGTCCAAAAAGAAAATTTTTCAAAAAGAATTCGAGTTTATGAGGTTTTAAAAGGAAACAAGTATAACTTGTGTCGTAATAGGATTTTTGGGATTTGAATTTAAGAGTTCTTAGATTCTGCTAAGTAACAGTTTAAGAATGAATTTTGTTTATTGAAAAATGGTGTAAGTGGTGGAGCTTTTGAGGTCGACTAATGGTGCAATAAGGAATTGTTTGGTAGTAATTCTCCAGTTAATATCATTTTAATACAAAATTCTAATTTGAGATTTGCTTGGTTATTTCGTCATTTCTCGAATTTGGATTGTTGTGAGAGTAATATTAATTTGCAGTTTCTTGTTATCAGAGTGGTAAAATTTTTCAGTTTTGGAGTAACTCCTTTGTTACCTATTATCTTGTTTTTGAAAACTGAAAGATTGCTAGTTGAAGAGTGTGTGATTTTCTTGCCAATGTTAGTGGGTGAGGAGAAGGAATCTCCTAAGCTTCAAGAAATTACAATAGTTTCAGATTTTATAGAAGTTTTTTTCCATAGGATATACCGGGTTAACCACCATCTCATGAGGTTAACTTCACAATTGAGGTTGGTAGTATGAGGTTGTGTATTGAGTACCCATACTTGAACCAAGTGATTATAAAGAACAAGTATCAGTTCCGCATAATAGAGGGAACTCAAGATTGGATACACTATGTCTTTCTTTCCTGCCTAGGATTGATGATATCTCTGATGTTAACTTCATGGAGCAAGTTGATTCAACAAGATTGATAGGGTCATGCTATCAGTAGGTGTGAATCCTAGATGATGATATCTCAAAGATAGCGTTTCAGAGAAAATATATGTATAATATGATCGAATCCACAAAAATCAAGAGTTACGCTACGAAACTATATGAGTCTAAGAGAGCTAAGAAAATAATATTGGGTTGTTTTGTAATGATTGTTATAAATGTAAAGAAAGCAGTAAATTAAACTAAGATCTTATATGGAGCACTGGGCGTAGGGAATTCATAGGGTCCAACATAATTCGTAGTGTAGTTTTGGTCTTTGTGGATTCGATCTTATTCTATACTACTGCATGCTCTGTGAACTTGCAAGAATTAGTTAGGTTTAAAACTTAAGGCATCAATCCCGCCTACGTCTAGATGAATGCAGAAGTACTTAAGATATGTGTGGTTCTCTAGGATCCTCTTTTTTGAAAAACTTAAAAACCATTACAAAAGTATGCTAAATATTCGTAGTCTCTACCAAATATTAGAATCTGTCAAATACCCCTAGATTTTGCCAACTATTATGCAGAGTCTGCTAACGATCTTGTAGAATTTGCCAAATATTTGCAAAGTCTGCTAGCTATTCCTGCAGAATCTGCTAAATATATGCAAACTTTGCAATTATTCTTCAGAGTGTCAAATATCCGCAAAATCTGTCAAATTCTCAGTCTGCTAGATTCTCGCAAAAGACAAATGTGTGCAAACTCTGTCAAATGTGTGCACAGTCCGCCAAATTTTTGCAAAATCTCCTAAATATCTATAGAGTTTTCCAAATGCTCGTAGAGTCTGCTAGATGTTCGTAGAGTCTGTTAGATGCTTGCAAACTCTTCCAAATACTTGCAAAGTGTACCAAAGGTACTTTTGGAAAATATTATCTCGTAAATTATAATTTTTTTTATTAACTTACTTTAGATATTAAAAAATAAATATGGGTTATTGTACAAATCACCTTACTAAAAATGTCATTTCTAAGTAATAAATATTTAAAAATGATAAATTACTAATAAATAATTTATATTTGATTAATATTTTTAAATGATATTTACAATCAGAACTATATTTTAATATTTTTCTACCTAAAACATTTAGTTAGGATCAAAGAATAATTATAAAAAAACTAACAATTATTACAAAAGTTGACAAATATAGTTGGCTCTGCCAAATATATGCAAAGTTTGTTAAATGTCTACAGAGTCTGCTAATTATTTGCAGAGTTTGCTAATTATTTGCAGAGTTTGCCAATATTTACAGAGGTTTCCATATGGTCGTAGATGTTGTCATATGCTCGTAGATATTGTCATATGTTTGCAGATTCTATCAACTATTCTCATAGTCTGCCAAATACTCAAAAATTCTGTCAAATGCTCGTAAAGTCTGGAAATTATTCGCAAAATCTGTCAAATACTCGCAGAGTTTGAATATGTTTGTACACTCTTTCAAATATGAACAGTCTACCAAGTTTCATCAGAGTCTGTCAACTATTCGACAGAGTACCAAACATTTGCAAAGTTTGCTTGCTATTCAAGCAAAAAATTTGCCAAATATAAGCATAATTTTCCAACTAGTATGCAAAGTTTGCTAATTATTCTGTAGATTGTGCCAAATATACGTAAAGTATGCCAGTTATTATGCATAGTCTGCTACGTCCGTTAAATGTATGCAAAGTCTGTCAAATATTAGTAGACACTACCAAATATTAGTAAATTTTATCAGATATTTAGAGAGTTTGCCAAATATCTGCAAAATATCTACAGAGTATGTTAGATGCTTGCATATTCTATCAAATATTTGCAGAATGTCAAATTCTCATCAACTTTATATGATGTTCGCAGAATCTGTTATGTTCGCAGAATCTGCCAAATATGTTATCAAAGATATTTTTAGAAAAAATTGACATTCAAAATTTTAAACTGAAAAAGGTTATTTGGCTATTTAATAAATAACGGGATTATTTGAGACAAAGCACTCTAAAAAGTTTTCAAGCATTTAAACAGAATCAAAACGATTTAAGATATTTTTAAAACTTAGTTTGCTTAAAAATAGAAAAAAAATATTTTCTTTCTCATAGAAAGAAGACAAATAAAATTAAAGTTAATTTTAATTAGTCTCATAAAAAGAAATTAAAATTCGTTAGGAAATTAAATTAAATAATGGAAAAATATTATCGGAAGAGGACTTGAACTTGGAATTAGAGGACCACTACACTAAGTACATATTTAAATTTCTGCTACCCCTAAAACTTGTTTTAATATCTGCAATTTAATACTCTTGCTTGTTTAACTTTTGCTCAAGGTCAAGCCTGCTAATGTCGTTCCTCCGAGCTCTCGCATATGCGTACATCATCCATGATGTCTACATGGTACCAATCTTGGTAACTCCATGGATCATGGTGTTAGATAGACCACTCATGTAATTTATTCTTTTAATGGATATACATGATTAAAGGTATAATAGAACGATTTGAAGAACGGACAAAAATTTGATCTAAAATAAAATAAAAATGTGATGAAATCAAATCTTTTAAAAAATAAGAAATTTTTTTCTATTCTCGGAGATGGAGAAAAAGACTAAATAGCTTAAAACGTCAAAGTAGGAACCAAGGTTTTATTTTGTATTTGGTTATAATAAAAATCTAAAAATAAAAGGAAAGATATATACCGAGGTTTTTTTATTTTACCCAGTAATATAACTATATTATATATATGCCTATGACAATTTCAGAAACAGAGGTCTCTGCCAAAATCTCAAGGACATGTTCTTTAAGACTGAACATACATACATGGATATATAAAAGTGGTATTATCAACGATTAGTATATAAAAGTCGTCTTTACGATGAATTTGTTCAATATTTCTATAGATGGATATATAAAATTTGATATATTTATGCTCTTTCCTTTTTGATAAATATATTTATGCACTTTTTACTCTGTTTTACAAATAATAAAATAATATGATCTTGAGACTTGAGAAATACTTTTCAAGGTCACTAGTTCAACTCCATTTGGAAGGGACATGGTATTATCAACAATTGGTTCCAGGCACTAGAAGAGACTACATATCAAAGATATGGAACTTATACAGTTTATCAAAGAAAAAAACCATATTGCACACGATCACTTAGATGGAAAGATGGATCAATAGATACCACATAAATAATGTTGGTATTTAGCATGTTATTCTCATTATTTGTAAAACGGAGTAAAAAGAGAATAAATATAGTTATCATAAAAGAAAGAGCATAAATATATAGACTTTTATGCAAGAGTTTTCTGCAAATATACCATTAATTTTTTTTTGGTTTTACCCGAAAGTTGTGTAGGTCAATCTTACCACCTCGAAAGTCACCCGCTATATAGCCCTTCCGCATGTCGTCAACGTGGCCACGTTTGTGTATGTTAGAAAACTAATGGACTGATCAAAACGACGTCGTTTTGGACAAAATACTACATGTTGGTTTACTTTTATATCGTCGTTTTTGTCTTCAAAACAACATGGTTTTTTTTTTGTTTTAATTATTAATTTTCATTTAATATATTTAGAAAGATAAAAAAAACTTATTCATTGTTCGTCTTCCTTCTTCTTTGTTCTTCATCCTTCTTTGTCTGGCTAAACCTCCATAGTTGTTTTAAATTACTGAGATTTTAGAGTAATTAGCAAAGCAATTGGTACTATCATTAACCATAATAGAACTTCATCATAATACTGCAATTAACCAAACCCTAATTACGACCAAAAACAACACGAAAACAAACCCTAAATCTCTAAAATTACATTCCAAATCGATTTGGGAAAAAATTAAAGTTCATCATATTCTGCGTTTCTTCAACTCTTGTCCCATGTCAAAAGCGTGAACCAAAATTGCAATATCTTGGGCTTAAGAAATTCTCTCTCAGATAGAATCTTTTGAGCAGAACTTAATCCGGAGAAATCAATGTTTTCTATCCGGCTTTCGTCAAAGTCATCATCTGGGGTTTTTAAATCGCTACAGGAAAGTGATTTTATTTTGTTGCCTGGTTTCTTTATTTTATCCCTTTGATTTCAATTGAAAATTTTTATATGGAGCTTCAATTGGATAAGTGTCTTTAGGCAATATCGATTGAGGAAGAAGAAGATACACCTTTGGTTCTCTCTAATCAACCAAATTTCTGCTCAACAGTTAGGAATATGAGAAGTGTTATGGGTAATTTCTGAACCCATATAATCAGAGTATGTCAAAATGGTATTTTTTTTGTTAATTAGGAAATATTATTTACAAAATACTAAATTATACTTGGACTACAAACGGAATAATCACGGATTCAATCATTTCTCCCTTTTTTCATTTGCGTTCTACATTTGTTTTAATTGGATAAGTGTCTTCAGGCACTGTCGATTGCGGAATCAACGAAGCAGCTGAGTTGATTCAGCTTCCACGAAGAAGAAGAACGAAGAAGTTTTTTTCTTTTTTTAAATATATTAAATAAAAATTAATAATCAAAAACAAAAACCATGTTGTTTTGGAAACAAAAATGACGAGATAAAAGCAAAAACATGTAGTTTTTTTGCTCAAAATGATAGCTTTTTGATCATTCTGTTAGTTTTCTAACATATACAAACATGGTCACATCGACGATATGAAGAGGGGATATATAACAGATGACTTTCGAGTTAGTAGAATTTCCTGCATCACTTTCGGGTGAGGGTTTATCTTGCAAAAAAAAAAGTTTGATGGTTTATTTGCAGAAAACCCTTTATATAACCATCTATTGAAATATGGAATAAAATTCATCTATTTATAAAAGGAAAGTTTTAACTTTTCAAAAAGCTTCTATCTAAGTAATAAATTAAGGATGAATTTGGAGATAGGGTAGTTTTAAAAAAGTAGATATATGGATGGGTGAAACACTATTTACAGTTAGTAAATAGGTCTTCATCTCTATCTTTTTCCGTCTCTCTTTCTCACAAATCTCTATCTCGCCATTTCTCTCTTTCTATATTTTATTTTTATATGTTTTTCTCTTTTCTTCATTTTGTTTATTCTTTCTCTTCTTTTAATTTTTTCATGATTATCTCACAAATAAAACGTCAAAAAGTCTTTAAACAAAATTTTATTTTCTAAAATATTTTTGTGAATCTAACAAGACCAATTTATTATTGATGTATAACAAAAAATTCTCTTGTACACCATCTCCGTACACTGACTCTGAACACCATCTCTGGACACCAATTCATCTCGTACACCGACTAGCCTCATAAACCATCTTGGACATTGTTTTGTACACCATCTTGTATACTGTTTTGTATACCATCTTGTACAAAACCCCACGTCATTCTCTCTCTTTCTCTCTTATTGTGGGGGCGTTTTGGTCATTCCCTTAAAGGCCTATAAAATCCTATTAAAGATATTCTATTAGAGATGGCTATTAAAGAGAGAAACAATAACTCCCTATCTCACTAATTGTAAATAATACATCACCAATTAATATGGTGTATAAGATGAACTTGTGAAAAAGTACAAAATAATGTACGTGATGTGCATATGTCTACCTTATATGTATATCGTGGCATATACCTCCTACACATACCATCATGTACATTGTTTTGTAAATTGTTTGATTGAGACATGACAAATAAACCAATTTTAGTGTACGTGCAACTGAGTGTACAAGTTGTGGGGTGTACAAGTATGTCGTACGTGTACACTTTTTGTGGTTAATGTGTAAAAAGTTGGATAATAAGAAAAAAGTTGGAGAAGGTGAAGAGAGAAAAAAGTTACAAAACATGATGGTATACAAAAATGTATACAAAATGGTGTACAAACATGGTGGTGTACACACTCGTGTACAAAATATTAATAAATTATTTGAATGATAATCAAAATAAAGAGAAATAAAGGAAAGAGAAATAAAAGAAAGACAAAAAGAAAATAAAAGAAGATAGAAAAAGGGAGGGAGAGTGTGGAAAGAGAGAGAGATGAGAGAAAGAGAAAGGAGATAGATAGAGCCTAATTTACTAATTGTAAATAGCGAACTACCCATTTCTTCTAAGACTTTCAAAATAACTATTCAGTTCTCCAATTATCTCAAAAATAATAGGCAAAAGTATTCAAGCAATCAAAATCTAGAAAAAAATACACTTTAATTTCAACAACATAATCTTTGCAAGAAACAAATGTAGATCTAAAACTCCTAGATTTCAATGTACACCTTTTTACAAATCAGCCCAAAAATAAGCCCAACATGAACTAGGTGAAAGTAGAGTTTTTAAACACCATATCTCTATCTCCTACACATAAACGTTTAAACCCTTTTATTTCCCTTTCTAATGCTAAAGATTTGTGTCTTTTGTTGTTGTCTTGTCGTATTAGATTTTAGCACAAATTTTCACCAACCAAAAAATAGTAGCCCTTTATTCCCGGGGATCTGAACAATCGTTTCGAGATATTTTTTTAACAATGAAATATACAGAACTAAATTATCGTAGTATAAAAATATTAATCAATAAAGAAGTTAAAGGAAAACAAGGCATGATCTTAAAAACAGTAAACGATAGGTTTTGGTTTGTTATTTTATTTTAAAATTCAAAGAGTATATCTTTTGAACTATGAGAAATGAAGCATTGTGTAACACCTGTTTCAAGCATATTAAGATTGTGTTTGGGTGAAGTCATGGTGAAAATTTCACTTCGAAAAAAGAATCCGAAGTGACTTAGAAATTTATCAACGATTTGGCAAGATTATTTGGAAAAATTGGGAAACTAGCCGATGGGAATCCGAATGTTTGAGTAAAACCTAGCATTTAAGCTGAATTTCGAGATTTTCGTATAAAATGGGAGGTTATTCTAACCAAGTGTGATTTTTGGACAAGTCTTGTCAGAAGATTAACGATAAGGTATCGAGTATATGAGGATCCGTGTGTCAATTCTCGGTTTGGTGCGATAATGCACAGGTTTTTGTGCGAACAGTTGCGTGGGTTTTTGAGCGACAAGTTGCGCATGAACGGTTATTAAGGGAATAATGGGCAGGAACGGTTATTGGCCAAAGAGAAGCGAGAAAATTTATGGGAGCAATTACTAGGTACATATTTTTGCGTATAAATACAATAATGGTTAATCACTTTATAAATCGACCCTTATGAAAAAATAAATAATTTTTTACTCGTAAGAACTCCGAAAGAAAATATAGAGAATTTGAGAGAGATTTTGGCCGCAAAAGCCAAGAATATCTGAGTATTGGTGGTGCCGTGATCGGATATCACTTCGCCGGTCAATTCTGTATAAATGACGATCAAGTGAGGGAGTTTATGTCCGTGTTTTCAAGCGACAAGAGGTGGCAGAATCCATTTCCATGAATCTAAGAGGCTAAGGTGAGTTTGCAATCGTTGTTTCATGTTTAAGTTAGATTGTTTTCTTAGATTCACTTAGGCTTTGATTCCCTGAAAAAAATCATTATTCTGCATGCTCTATCTTATTGATTGATCCGTGTTATCGAGAACTTGGGTAATCATACTTGATGAGTAACTATTGTTGTTACAGCTACTGGTGTTGCAGCTCCCATGAAACTGGAAAACGTGTTGGTGATGTTGGTTCAAGTGCTGGAAGGATTTTTAGGTGTTGCTCCTGTTCCACTAGAACCACCTTTTACTGCTTCCTGTTGTACCACCAGTGGTGAATGCTAAGCATGTGAATCCACCACCCATTGTTCCATCTTATCTTAAGGTGATGGATCACATGCAAAAATTGAGAACTTAGTTCTTCTAAGTTGGAACTGACCTCACTAAGGCAGACAATGGAGAAGCAGGATTGAAAGAAAAATTGATTCCATTTGTTGTCCAGATCAGTATAAGACAAATATTTTGGCCCACTACCTACAAGAGGATGTATACTTGGTTGAGAGAAGTTTACGGGAGATTAGTAAACCCAGAATGTTCATGGGAGACTTTCTGTGGGGAGTTCTACACTAAGTACTTTCGACTAGAAGCATATGACCGGTTGGAATGTGAGTTCCTGGACTTGCACTAAGGTGAAATATTAGTAACAAAGAATAATATTGAGTTAAATATTCTCAAGAAAATTGTAAGCCGTGAAATTGAGGATGAGAAAGTGGAAATTTGCCGATTTCTGTGTGGGTTGCGGATTTAACTTTGTAACCGCTGTCTAGTTCGCAACTATGCTATATTTGCCGAATTGGTGGAAAAGGCAGCAATGTTGCAAAGTGGAATGAATGAGGAAGATTAGCAGGCTAGTAAAGAGTTACATACTCAAAATGTACCACATAATAAGTTTCGGAACAGTATGGGGCAAAAGAAAAAAGGTTGGGTGAAGATTGTTAACTCAGGAAAGTCATTTGTGAGGTGTAGTGCATGTCTTAGTGGTGGAAAATGCACTTGGGTGCATGTCAACTGCTTATAGAGCATGCTACCACTATGGTTGTATACACCATAAGGTTTAAGATTCGTCCAGAAGACAATTTAAGGACAAAGACTCAAGGGAAGGATGTGGGTTTGAAGTTGTGTTACAACTGTAATGAAGTTGGGATTTTTAAGAATCAATGTCAAAAGCTGGGACAACATTCTGTAAAAAAGGTAAGTGAGGGCTAGGTACCACCAACAAAAAGACAAGTGATTATGCTGCAGGTTTACTCGGCTGCTGCAAAAACAACCATGGAATCAAGTACTTCTCTCCCGATCATTATTATGGGTAGTGTGACAACTCATGTTTTGTTTGATTCTGGAATAACACGTTGCTTTGTGAATCCGAAAATGATTAGGAACGAAGGGTTTCAAAGGGAATATGGGGAAAACTTTGGAATAGTCCAAGCTGTTGGAGGCAAAGTTATGTTTACCCTTGGAATGGTCAAGAATTTCTATGTGATGATCGGTCGGGTAAAATGCAATCAGATTTAAGGATTCGCCGAGTAAAGTCTTATGATGTAATCTTAGGGATTGATTGACTGGGGAAATACAAAGCACAACTAGACTGTCATCGAGGAAGAATCAGTTTTGAAACTGACAAGGGTAGACTAGTTTATCAAGGAATTAGACCTATTTCGAGTAGTTTGATTATCTCGGCTATGCAAGCTGAGAAAATGATCGAGAAGGGATGTGAAGCGTAATTAGCTACGATTTTAACTACCAAATTTGGACTGGATGTGGAACTTCAAGAAAATTTGGTTGTCAGTGAGTTTAAGGATGTGTTTCATGCTCTAACAAGGTTACCACCTTCTCATTCTAATCATTTCACTTTGAGCTTGAGCCGGGAACCTTACTTGATGGTGCCGACAGTGATGGCCGATTAAAAAAGTACTTAAGTGAGTTGAAGGAGAAAGGATTTGTGAGACCAAGTTCACCATGGGGTGCACCAGTGTTGTTTGTAAAGAATAAACATGGGAGTTTCAAATTTTGCATCAAGTACTGAAGGAATAAAAAAGTAATGGTTAAGAACAAGTACCCTCTTCCAAGGGTAGATGAGTTGTTGGACCAATTCCGAGGTGTTCCCGATCAAAATTCCGATAGAGGAGTTTGATATTTGAAAGACAGCCTTTTGGAGAAGGTGTATGCATTAGGGTTTGTTGTTATGCCATTTGGGCTGACAAACACATATGCTGCTTCCATGAAGTTAATGAATAATCTGTTCAAAGTATGTCTAGATGAGTTTGTGATAATCATCATCGATGATATCCTGGGTTACTTGATATTATGTTTTTAACCCCAATTATCCTATCCTACGTAGTACTTTATGTTATCAAACCAAAAGGAAACAAGAACAACACATTGGGAATGAAAATATCAATTCAGTCTAAGCAATGAGAAGGTTTTTGTAGTTAAACAGATTTGAAAGTAAATGAAAGCGGGAAAATAGTAAAACTGGTATTTAAATCAATATAGAAAATTGAACTCTCGGGATAAAGGTATGTAACTAGGGTGATCAATTTCTAACTAGTTAAGCTTAATCTACTTAACATAAATAATCCATGTGTCTTAGATCACTAATCTCAACTAATCCACTTCTATGACACTAATCTCTTTACTAAGCATCCAATAATCAATTACTTTTCTTATCTATCAAATGATCAGTAAGCATTAATTAAAGGCTAAATAACCAGTAAACATTCTAATCAACTATATCCATAGGTTACATATGTTAAACACTTTGATATTTTGCTTCAATCATTTTATCAAACACCTTGTGGGCGCTAATTTCCTATGTCCTAAACTAGCATTTTCAAAGCTAATCTAGCATTAATATCACCTATCAAGAAAGGATCTATGTTGTTACAAGCCTAAACTCTCTAATATACTCCTAATCACCCTAGATCTACCATTCCAAAGAATTCTAAAAAGACTACTCACTAATACACATGAAAACACAAAGCAACAAAGTTCTAAAAAGACTACTCACTAGTACTCTTTTGCTTTGATCTAAGAAAGGCAAAGAAACACATGCAATCATTTTTACTTCTCTTTTATATTTCTTATGTACGCTAAAAACATTAGAATGCTAGTCATATGTAAAATCTATCTAAGAAGGGGAACAATTGATGCATACAAAATTGACTCTCATTACTCTACCCCATGTAATAAAATGCATCCTAGTTCCTACCCTTTTCCACATTCTTCTTATTGTTTTTTAAACCCCATATCATTAGACACTTTGGTCTTTTAAACATTCAACCTTATGATCAATCTCTTATCTTCGTCTCCTAGGAAAAACCTTTTGGTTCAACACTTTATCCCTTGTATTGTCTCTTTTCTTTTATTTCTTTGTGATATGATCATGGGAAACAACAAGGAAGATTAGCCTATTTAAATAACAAACGGTCCAATGACAAGAGCAAACACAAAAAAACTTAAGGAAGCTTTAGCGAGTCTAGTTCAAGAAGTGGCAACATCAATGCCTTAGGAGGTTGAAGCACGGTACTTTGGTTTCCATCCAACCAAATGCTAGAGAAGGATATTAGATGGCTTAAGAAGACAAGATTGTACTCTTTTTCCTTTTCCTCGGTTTTATCCCAATGGGTTTTCCGGGAGAGGTTTTAATGAGGCAAGCTTGATCTTCTACACTTAAGTCATCTTTGTTCTACTCTTAGCCCAACAGAAAGCCTATCCCAAAGTGGAGAATTCATGAAGAGAAAGGCCCAGCCCATCAAGTCATCCAAGATATTTTTCTCTTTATTTTTAATGGTTTAGGCATTTTTATCTTTTAAAAGCTTTAAGTGTTTAGTTATACAACTCTTAATGATTAGTTAGATATTTTCTCGTCTTGGCCGCCGAGAACTACTATAAAAGGGGCTAAGGAGTAGAGTTTCATCAATAAATTTTCTCTTTATTTTCGCAACTCTTTTGTTCCTTAGGAACACTTTGATTCGCTTAGTGTGTCATATCCAAGGAGTCTTAGAGGTTTATCAAGTGAAGCTCATATCACTTGTGTGGCCACTCTATCGATCAAGGTTTTGATGAGTCTTGTCGCAAGTATTGGTCCTAGGTTTCACGTACCTAGTGTTGGTGCTTACTTGTTCTTCATCATCAAGATCTCCATCGCCTAGGAGGAGATTGAAGAGATAAAGGAACATATAGAGTCTTGTTGATCGCAGAGAAAGACTGAGAGAAAAGTGAGAGTAAACACATTGAGAGAAAACGCCAAGAGCAAAACACTTGTGAGACGTTTTACTCTAATTTTTTTGTTAATTTACAGGTCAAATATATCTAACCAAGAAGGCAACTGAGAAGGACAAGAGCAAAATACCATCCCTAATCTTCAATTGCAAGCCATAATGGGGGAGATGCAGAGCATTATGAGGATTGCAATGAATGGTGTTTATGAACGATTAGAGGAGGTTAGAGCCGAAGCTCAACTAGGGAGACTTCCAGCCGATCAACAACCAAGAGATAGGCACCACCAACTACTGCTTAGAGTTGAGGCTGAGGATGAAGTTGGGTATTATAGCCGAGATGGTCATTCATCCATGGGAAGCCAAAGACGTCCTAGACGTGACAAAGAAACAAGAGGACGAGGTGATAATCTCGGAGGTTTAAAGTTGAAGATCCCTATATTCTATAGAAAAATGATCCCAACGCTTATCTAGAATGAGAGAAGAAGATAGACCTTGTCTTTGATTGCCAAAACAACTCCGAGAACAAGAAGGTTAGAGTAGCCACACCCAAGTTTTATGCCTATCCAATCAATTGGTGGGATCAACTTGTTACAAGTATGAGGAGGAATAGGGAAAATATCGTTGGAACTTGGGCCGAGATGAAAATTCTCATGAGAAAAAAATTCGTGCCAAGTCACTATCACCGAGACTTACATAAAAAAATTAGTCAGCTTGTACAAGGAAGTAGAGCGTAGAAAATTACTTCCAAGAAATGGAATCACTCATGATCAAAGCACACATTGATGAGGACTGAGAGGCTACCACGGCAAGATTCTTAAGTGGATTAAACCAGGATATTCAAGATAGGCTAGAGATGGAGCATTATGCAGAGGTAGAAGATAAGTTGCACAAAGCTATTCTCGTGGCACAACAACTTAAGAGGAAGGGCACTAACACATGTCAACCCTTTCTCTCTAACTCATGGCCACACTATAATAAGGAGGACAAACCATCTTACTCTAGGCCTAACACGGAAATTAAGACAAGGGAGGAACCTAAAGCCGCTGCATCAAAATAATCTTATAAAGGCAAAGCCATAGCATCTACTACGGGGAATCGAGACGTTCAATGCTTCTACTGTCACGAAAAAGGACATTATGCTAATGAGTGTCCTAACAAAAGGACTATGATCTTAAGAGAGAATGCGGATATTGAGATCGAGGAGGAAGAAGATTCAGACTTACATTCATCTCTTAAAGAATATGAGGAGAATGCACCTAAGGGAGACTTGTTGGTCACAAGGAGGGCGTTTAGAATACAAACCTAGGTGGAAGCCGATGAACAAAGAGAGAACTTGTTTCACTCACAATGCCAAGTTAATGAAAATTTGTGTTGCCTTATAATTGACGGAGGGAGTTGTACTAACGTTGCTAGTGCCACGATGGTCGAGAAGCTTGGATTAGCAACAAAGAAGCATCCCACGCCCTACAACTTACAATGGCCCAATAACACCAGAAACATTAAAGTGAAGAGACAAGTTTTGATACCATTGACCATAGGCAAATACAAAGATGTAGTTTTGTCTGATGTTTTGCCTATGGAAGCTGGTCATATGCTTTTGGGGCGTCCATGGCAATATGATCGATGCGTAACTCATGATGGATTCACTAACAAGCACTCATTTGAGTTTAACGAGAAAAGAATTACGCTCAACCCTATGTCACCACAAGAGTTCTACTTAGATCAACTACATCTTGAGAAAAAGAGTAAGCAAACGAGTGAACCCCTAAACACTAATCACCGCAAAGAGAGTGAGAGTTTGAGAGAAACCAAGTCAAAGGCCTGTGAGAGCTTACCGGTGAAGAAACACTCTAACTTTTACGTGAGAGCTAGTGAGATCAAAAGAGTGTTATACACAAAATAATCTTGCTTTATGTTTGTGTACAAAGAAGCTCTTATTAGCATGACTAACTTAGAGCCGGTACTACCAAGCGAAGTCACTTCTCTATTGTAGAGTTTTGAGGATGTACTCCAAGAGGACAACCCGAGTGAACTACCACCAATCCATGGAATAGAACACCAAATTGATTTTGTGCCCCGAGCTTCCTTACCTAACCGGCCCGCTTATACGACGAACCCCTTGGAAACCAAGAAACTTCAAAAGCAAGTAAGTGAGCTCATGGAGAAGGGTTACATTTGTGAAAACATGAGTCCTTGTTCTGTACCCGTCTTATTGGTACCAAAGAAAGATGGCTCATGGTGCATGTGTGATGATTGTCGAACTATCAACAACATCACGGTAAAGTATCGCCATCCCATTTATAGGTTAGATGACATGTTAGACGAATTACATGGGTCTAGTGTGTTCTCAAGAATTGACTTAAAGAGTGGATATCATCAAATCCGCATGAAAGAAGAGGATGAATGGAAAACGGCTTTCAAAAATAAACATGGTCTATATAAGTGGTTAATCATGCCAATTTACTTATCCAATGCGGCTAGTACATTCATGCGTCTAATGAATCATGTTTTGAGAGTATTCATAGGAATTTTTGTTGTCATCTACTTTGATAACATTCTGGTCTATAGTAAGAACTTGGGTGACCATGTTGAACATTTGCAGTGTGTGTTAGAAGTTCTTAGAAAAGAAAAGTTGTATGCCAACTTGAAGAAATGCACCTTTTGTACAAATAACCTTTTCTTTTTAGGTTTTGTTGTTGGTGCACAGGGCATACGAGTTGATAAGGAGAAATTCAAAGCTATTCGGGAATGGCCAAGTTCAAAATCCGTGAGCGAAGTCCGAAGCTTCCATGGCTTAGGCGACTTTTATAGATAGTTTGTTAAGGATTTTAGCACTTTAGCGACACCACTTACAGAATTAATCAAAAAAGAAGTTGGATTCAAGTGGGAAAAAGGTACAAGAAGAAGCGTTTCAGGATCTAAAATAGAAACTCACATACACCCCTCTTCTATTTTTTCCTAACTTCTTGAAAACGTTTGAAATTGAGTGTGATGCTTCTGGTGTAGGTATTGGAGCTTTCCTTATGCAAGAGAAAGACCAATAGCTTACGTCAGGGAGAAGTTTGGAGGCGCCACTTTGAATTATCCTACGTATGACAAAGAGCTCTATGCCTTAGTATGAGCTTTGCAAACTTGGCAACATTACCTCTGGTCTTTGAGAACTGCCTATGTGTACCTAACTGTTTTTTGCAAGATTTTTTCATTAGGGAAACACATGGAGGAGGTCTTATGGGACACTTTGGAAACGCCAAGACCTTGAGCATTCTTCAAGAGCATTTCTTTTGGCCGTGCATGAAAAGGGATGTAGAACGGCTTTGGGTAAGATGTGCAACTTGCAAACAAGCTAAGGCTAAGGCAAAACCGCACGGTGTGTATACCCCTTTACCTATTCCTAAAACACCTTAGACTAATGTGTCAATGTATTTCGTGTTAGGACTGGTTAGAACTAGGAAAGGACGAGATTTTTTTTTTGTTATAGATCGATTCTCTAAAATGACATACTTCATTCCTTAACACAAAACTGATGATGAATCCTTGGTGGCCGAACTATTCTTTAGAGAAGTTGTTATGTTTCATGGAATGCCTAGAATTGTTGTGTCGGATACGGATACCAAGTTTCTAAGTCATTTTTGGAAAACCTTATGGTCTAAGCTAGGCACCAAGCTTTTGTTCTCTACTACTTGTCATCCTCAAACTGATGTTCAAACTGAAGTAGTAAATAGGACATTATCTACTCTTTTACGTGCCATTATCAAGAAAAACATTAGAACTTTGGAGGATTGTTTGCCACATGTTGAATTTGCTTACAATTATTCCACTCATTCCACATCTAAGTTCTCACCATTTCAACTTGTCTATGGTTTTAATCCTTTGTCACTGTTAGACTTGATCCCTTTGCCTTTAATTGAACTTGCTAGTCTAGATGGCCAACAAAAGGCCGAGCATGTGAAAAAAATGTATGAAATGGCAAGGATCAACATTGAAGTAAGGACTTTGTAATATCAAAAGACGGCTAACAAAGTCAGGCAAGAACTCATTCTTGACCCCAAAGATTTTGTATTGATTCATCTAATGAAAGAAAGGTTTCCCAATGAAAGGAAGTCCAAGTTGTTTTCCCGAACCGATGGTCCATTCACAGTATTGAAGCGTATCAACAACAACGCCTACAAGATCGAGCTTCTAAGTAAGTACAATCTGAGTTCTACTTTCAATGTTTCTGATTTGATACCTTTTGTTGAAGATGAGCATGATTTGAGGTCAAATCCTTTTCAAGAGGAGGGGGATGATATGATCATGGGAAGCAACAAGGAAGATAAGCTTATTCAAATAACAAGCAGTCTAATGACAAGAGCAAAGGCAAAGAAACTTAAGCAAGCTTTGGCGAGTCTAGTTCAATAAGTGACAACATCAATGCCTAAGGAGGTCATGAAGCACGGTACTTTGGTTTCCATCCAACCACATGCTATAGAAGGATATTAGATGGCTTAAGAAGACATGATTGCACTCTTTTTCCTTATTCTCGGTTTTATCCCAATGGGTTTTCCGGGAAAAGTTTTAATGAGGCAAGCTTGATGTTCTACACTTAAGTCAAGCCCAACGAAAAGCCAAGCCTAAAGGTTTTCCACGCTTAGCCCAACGAAAAGCCAAGCCTAAAGTGGAAAATTCATGAAGAGAAAGGCCCATCCCATCAACTCATCCAAGATATTTTCCTCTTCATTTTTGATGGTTTAGGCGTTTTTGTATTTTAAAAGCTTTAAGTGTTTAGTTTTAATACAACTCCTAATGATTAGTTAGATATTTTCTCCTCTTGGCCACCTAGAACTACTATAAAAGAGGCTAAGGAGTAGATTTTTATCAACATCAATCATCGATTTCATCAATAAAATTTCTCTTTGTTTTAGCATTTCTTTTGTTACTTAGGAACACTTTGATTCGCTTGGTGTTCATATCCAAGGATTCTTAGAGGTTTATCTAGACGTATGTCAACTCTTAGTGAACAAGGAGAGCTCTAAACTCATTCTTTGATCCCGAGACTGTACAAAGGGAATACAATTCCACTCTGGGTGCACCATAGACTCCAAGGTATGTAGTCTTATCATAGATGGTGGTTCTTGTACTAATGTTGCGAGAAAATACTTGTTTGATAAGCTAGGTCTCAAGAAGACAAACCATCCAAGACCCTATCGTCTCAAATGGCTTAATGACGAGACCGAGCTAAAGATATCCGAACAAGTTACCGTAGCAATCAACATTGGAAAGTATGCGGATCAATCTTATGCGATGGCGTCCCAATGCAAACTGGCCATTTAATTTTGGAAAGACCATGGCAGTTCAAAAAGGATACCATACATAGTGGACGTAGAAACTACTGTAGTTTCAACCCAACAATGGCAAGCATAGTATAGTACCACTTACTCCACAAGAATTCCATAAAATGAAATAGGTAATGTATAAAGGAGCTAAGGTAAGTAAGACTAACTTATTGATATCACCTCAATCAGTTTTAAAATCCCTTGAATCAAAAGAAAAGGTTCTGCTAATGATATTTAAGGAGGGATTGTTTTCAGTTCAAGAAGAGAAGGATACACCAGAGGAGATACTAAAGCTTTTGGAGAAGTTTCAAGAAGTTTTCTGGAGGAAATACCACCAGGATTACCACCGCTTAGGGGCATAGAACATAAGATAAATTTAGTTCATGGAACAATGTTTCCCAATAGACCAGCTTATAGGGTAACCTGGAAGAAGCTAAGGAGTTAGAGCTTTAAGTTCAAGACCTAATGTCTAAAGGGTATATTAGAGAGAGCCTAAGCCCCGTGTGTTGTTCCGGTTCTGTTATTCCCTCAGAAAGACGGAACATGGAGGATGTGTGTGGATTGTCGAGCCATAAACAACATTACCATCAAGTATAGGCATCCCATCCCTAGGTTAGATGATATGTTAGATGAGTTTAATGGTTCAACCATCTTTACTAAGATATATTTAAAGAGTGGTTACCATCAAGATCACTATACATTCCATTCATCAGGTTGTGCATCTCAACGAACCTCTTAACAAAATCCACATGACCCTTAGTTTATCCCTCTAGAATTTGCTTCAACATTGGATTCTTCACATTTTCTTGAGGAAAAGGTTGAATAGAAGGGTTTCCTTGGTACTGGTTTGGAAAGAAGGATTGGGTAGGGTTATTTAGGTGAGGTTTGGTTTGGTAGTTCGCTCGATGGAAGATTTTTCCTTGAGGATTTTGAGGGTAGGTTTGTTCTTGGGAATTCTCAACATTGGTGTTTCGGTATAAGAGGTTAGAAAGATTGCCGTAATTCGGGTTGAAAACTTGATCCACTTTTTGGCCTTATAAGTTAGAATTATTCACCATAATTCTCATCACTCGTGGCAAGATTCTCAACCAAGATCATGCCTTGATCCGCTTGTTGATCCTAGAAGTAACCATTACTTGCAGTATCCAAGAGCATTCTAATATTTGGAAACACACCACGGTATAGAGTTGAAAGTAATGACTCTTTGGAGAAACCGTGGTGAGAGCATTGTGATGTGTAGCCCTTGAACCTTTCAGATGCTTCACTAAAACTCTCATTCCCCTTTTGAGAAAATTCGGAATCTCATTCCTTAGGCGAGCTGTTCGCGTAGTAGACGAGAATTTCTTTAAGAAGACCTCTTGCATTCATCCCAAGATGTGATGGAGTTGTGAGGCAAATGTTTTTCCCATTGGTTTGTATTATCACCAAGAGAGAATGGGAAAACCTTAGGTTGAAACTGTACTCGGAGATACTATTAATCTTCACGGTTCCACAAAAATCAAATTTGATCCAAGTGGTCCAGAGGATCTTCCATTGGCAACACATGAAACTTGCTACCTTGGACCATGTTGATCAGGCTAGCCTTGATCTCAAAATTATTGTTCTCTACCGGTGGTGGAAAAATACCGACTTGGTTCCTATGAATGTTGGGCGCATCAAAAGCACCAATCGGCCTAAACTCTATCGCCTCAAACCCCGACGTATTCACCCTTTGGTTATCCATTCCCAAGCACCTCAAATGTTCCTCACGCTCTCTAAATCTTCGCTCTCTCGCTTCTCTTCTATTCTCTCTCTCAAGTAGACTCAAATCCTTAACAAAATCAAAAACTTCACCTTGTTGACTTCTCCTTTGCATACAACTTGAAAGCACAAAGGAGAAAACTAACAAAAACGGTTAGTATCAAAATAAAGAAAAAAAAATTTAGTCTTGAAACAAGATCAACTCCTAATGGGTATTTCATTGATTCCCCAACAACAACGCTAAATTGATATTACGTTTTTCAACGCTACAATTATCTTATCGTGTGAGCACGTTAGGTTATCGAATTACAATGAAACAAGAAAAATTCACAAGCAATGCAAATCTTGATTCAATCTAAGTAATGAAAGGTTTTTTTTTTGTTTTTAAACAAATTTGAAAGTAAATGAAAGCGGAAAAATAAGAAAATCAGTTTTTATTCAATAAAAGATAATCAAACTCTCGGGATAGAGATATGTAACTAGGTTGATAAATTGCTAAGTAATGGAGCTTAATCTATTTAACATAACTAAATCATAGGTCTTAGATCACTAATCTCAACTAATCCACTTCCATAGCATTAATATCTTTATTAATCATCCAATAATCAATAACTTTTTTTAGCTATCAAATGATCAATGAACATTAATTAAAAGCCTAAATAACCACTAAAATCGTAATCAACTATTTTCATAGGTTATGTAAACCACTTTGATATTTTGATTCAAACATTTTCTCAAACACCTTGTGGGTGCTAAAATGGCTAAGTCCTAAACTATTATTTTCAAAGCTAATCTAGCATTAATATCGCCTATCAAGCAAGGGTCTTTGTTGTTACAAGCCTAAAATCTACTAATCTACTCCTTATTGCTCTATATCCACCATTCCCAAGAGTTCTAAAAAGACTACTCACTAATATCCATGAAAACACAAATCAACAAAGTTGATCTTTGCATAATCATGATTAAAGGAGAGTAGTTAAGAAATGTAAAAGAGAAATCAAAATGATTTCATAAAAAGATTAAGATTCAATACAAGAAGTTCTTTTATCTAAAAGAGGCAAAGAAAATGATAAAAGATGGACTTTCTTAGAATTAGGTCTAAAAAAACAATAGATAGTAAAGAAGATGCATCATGGGTCAACCCGGGACAAACTGGTTCGGATCCAAGCAAAGAGCTTCCCGAGTCAGCCTGGTGGTCAGGTTTGGTGGCCATTTTGCCGCAAAGATGTGCACCAGAGGCTGCTGAACTCAAATGTAGACTAAAACCTCACTACGTCCTAGTGTAGCATTCTTCACTAAATATGTTGTATCTCCTCAACCACTGATCCAAATCTCTCAAGGCAATTGGAAAGATATCTTAATTTCCTATCTTGCGTCCAAATATTAGCGAAGGCCGAGTAAGGGAAGGTATTCATCTAACATGATCCTTAAGACGTTTCAGACTTTATCTACATGATCATCTCCCTTGCTTGCATATTTCTTCAACCCTTGAGTTTTTTCTGTATTTTTTTTTTTTGTTTTTGTTTAAGTATGCTCCATATGCTCTATAAGATACCAAAACTTCATGGAATTACTCAAAGAACCTAATAGACACAAATGTAAATGCAAAATACAACTAAACATGCCTAAATGCTAATGTATATGCATCAAATCAAGAAAGAAAGAGATTACAAAACAATAAATATTATGAGATATTATTACTCAAATTCGGCGGGGCACAAGGTTCACTTAAGAATGGTGATGAGTAGACTACGTGAACATAAGCTGTATGCCAAGCTTAGTAAATACAGCTTATATAGGTTAAGTTGAATGCGGGACCGTTGCGTCATGTTTAAGTTCGATTCTTTGCATAGAGTCTTTGTTTCCTTGACAAAATTCATTATTCTGCGTTCTCTATCGTAGATTAATCCTTGTTACCGAGACCTTGGGTAATAATACTTGACGAATAACTCTCTAATGAAATGACAGTTAGAGTCGAGTGCTTGGTTACAATACTTTACTGTGCCTCGGTGAGACGGGATTACTGCCCTCATTAAGAATTTTTTAGCTTACACTCTTTTGTAAACGAAGGAAAACAAACCATTAAGGAAAGTAATCAAAGTGGTTGTACAGATCGCGGAACTAGGCTGTAAGGAAGGAAGGATGATGGATTTCGGTATAGTATTAAAATGATGTGATAGCTTACTAGCAAACTCAATGTTGTACTATAACCTTAATTTCAATTCAAGAAATATGTTTTTATGCTTACTATGACTCGTCAAAATGAATTATCATGGCTAAACATGTTGAGTAAAAAGAGAATGAAAATATAATTTTAAGTGTTGGCATCAAATGAGTTCCGACCGACAATTTACCTGGGTTAGAGAAATTGGATTGGGTTGTTTCACATTGCCTCTCTATAAGAAGGATGTTTTTGTTGCGGGATGATGTATTATGATATTTACCAATATTAGCTCTCTTAACTTTAACGTATTTTTTGTGTTTTATAAAGTCTTGTATGTCTTTATCGAGGCAATTTAGGTTGAAAGGATTTTCGAAGCAAGACTGGACAAAGGGGCCATTTTGGGATGAAAATGCATACTATTTAGACATTGAATCTCTTACTAAGCATCATAAATTTTACGTTTGTTGGAGGATTTTGCATATTTGGATTTAGCTCATAGTTAGTTTCAAGATACCTTTTTTAGTTAGCTTTCTCTTGGCTGTGTTTTGAGGTTATTTCCAATGGTTCAAAGGTTGTAGCCGAGGTACTTAAAACAGGTCATTTTGCCGATAAACTGAAGCGAGGGCAGGATTATGGAGTGTATCAACCAAGACTATAATGGTATTGTTCCATAGCCTTAAAAATTAAGCGAAACAATTGCACAACACAGTATTAACCAATACCAAGTGGGTATCGATCGATACATTTATTAACTACAAAAATAAATTTTCTGAATTTTCTGTGTTCCCCAGCAGACTCTTCCCTTGACCTAATTCGACCGCATGACCATATAAGTTATTCTCAAAGCTTGGTAGATGATCAATGAATCTCTTGTGACATAATTGGCGAATAAAAAGTATTTTTGAATCCTTTCATTTATATATTGCAATGTCATTATGTTATATTTTATATATATATATATATATATATATATATTTCTATCATGTGTGAGTACTTCTCTTTGTTAGATTTTAAGGTTTCCGTGAGATTTATGGATTGTTATATTACAATTGTTTGAACTAGAGATTTCACTTAAATGATTCGTCTATTGTTGTTCTCTTTGCACGGAACCGGAGCACCTAACTCGTTTATAACCTCTAGGTTGTTAAAGGCACCAAAATATTTTTGTTTAAACTCATGAAAGAACTTTCATGTTCATGTGTCATATTTAAAACGAGAGTTGACAGGTAAGCATTATGTGGACATATAAAACTCGAATTAGGATGCATATATATGACTAGCATCGATTTGCTTAATTCACATTCGTTCAGGTATTTTGTCGAATTATAGTTAGGTTTATCAATTAAGCTATCGTACGTTGACTACTTTAGGATCAGTCCACGAGGAAACAAGAAAACACACTAGTAATGCAAGTGGTCATTTCAATCTAAGTGAAATCAAGTTGTTTTTGATTTTTAAACAAAATTCAAAACTAAATAAGGCAGGATAAGCTTAAAATTGGTTTTAAAATCAAATAAAAGAAAATAATCTCTTGGAATAGAGGTATGTGATTGGGATGATCAATTGCTAACTAATAAATCTTAACCTACTTCAATTAGCTAATCTTTTGGTATTAGATCACTAATATCAACTAGTCCACTTACATGGCGCTAATCTCTTCCTTAATTATCTAATCAACAATAACTACCGTCAGCGATCAACTAATCAAAAAGCATTAATTATAAGTCTAAATAACCACTAAACATCTTAATGAACTATTAACACAACTAATCGTATGCAGGATTTTAGGATCGAATCCCACAGAGACTAGTAAGTTCCAATACAATTAAGCTAGGAGGGAATAGAGCTAAGACAAAATAAATTGGGGTTTTTGTAGTGAATGAAAACGGAAAGTAAATGAAAAATAGACTAAGTGAAATATCAGTAGACGAAACTTTGGGAAGCAGGGAGGTCTTAGGGTATCATGGCCTTATTGATTTTGATTTTCGTAAAGTACAAACAGCTTTTATGTAATCAGCTTATTTTGTAAGACCTGATCGAAACAAATAGTGATAAGACCTGATATAAATAATCCTAATTAACAATCCATGAATCCCCCTTTAAAACCCTTAATCCTGACAAGCAACTACTCAAACATAATCAAACTAATCAAAGCAGGTGATAATGAGGATTGCATAATTGTATTAGTATTAAAAGGGTTTTAAGGATCTTCTCTGTAATGATAAAGTGTAGGATCTTCTCCCATAACAGTATGGAAAGCGATAAAATAGATTAAACAACTGAATGAGGAGGTGAGAGGCGACGAGGTGGAGGAGCTTCGTGATGGAGGTTGTTTGGAAGATGATCTATGAATCTCTTGTGACATAATTGGAGAATAAAGAAGATTTTTGAATCTTTTTATTCATCTATTGCCATGTCATTATGTTATCTTATATATATATATATTTCTATCATGTGTGAGTACTTCTCTTGTTATATTTTAAGGTTTCAATGAGATTTATGGATTATTATATTACAATTGTTTGAATTAGGGATTTCACTTAAATGATTGATAGATGTAGAGATTGAGCTGGAATTTTCCGAATCTACCGACACGTTACCCGGTGAGTGTTAAGGACGAAACATATGGAAACAATTGTAAACTTTGTAAAAAATTTTAAAAAATTTTAAAATAAAATAAAAGATGGAAAAAATTGTAAATTTCAAAATATGAAATGAATTATTTAGAAAAAGAAACTTTAACTAGGTAAAGAGAAAATTAAATTGATATTTTTACCAAATGTTAGTGACACCTAACACCTATAAAATTTTAAATTTTATTTAACATGTATTGCATTATGGAAAAATATGTTTTAATGACCAAATTAAAAAGTTATTTGAAAGAAGATATTTGTTATTAACTTAGAAAAAGTTATTTGACATGGATTTATCACATATTGGTTTGTGTAAAAATAATTAATATCTACTATTTGACTAAAAATATAATTATTTTTATTTATATTATCTCAAAAAGATAAAAAATAATCTCGATAAATAAATAAAAAATAACTTATACAAAATTTCATTTTAATACTAAAATTTTTGTTGAGTTTCAAATTAAATAGCAAACTTTTGTTGACTCGGCCAAAAAAGCCATGACGTTAACTTACCGTTAACAGCAAGTTAACTCTGTCATCGTGTTCTATAACGGCATGCCTATTTTGGTCAAGTCAACGAAACTTTGCTATTTAATTTGAATGTCAATAAAAACTTTAGCATTTAAATGGCATTTCGAAAGCTCATGCTTTAAATGGCCACTTTTTGAAAATTCATGCCTCAAACGACATTATTTCCAAATTTTTTTTTTGCTTAAACTCATGAAAGAACTTAGATGTTCATGTGTCGTATTCACAACAAGAGTTGACAGGTAAGCATTATGTGGACATATAAACGCGAATTAGGGTGCATATATATGACTATCATCGATTTGCTCATTCACATTTGTTCTTGCTTTTTTCAAATGATAGTTAAATTTATCAATTAACCTATCGTACATTGAATACTTTACGGTCAGTCCACGAGGAAACAAGAAAACACACTAGGAATGAAAATCTTCATTTCAATATAAATAAAAGAAAGCGATCTCTTGGGATAGGGGTCTGTGACTCAGGTGATCAATTGCTAACTAATAGAGCTTAATCTACTTCAAAAAGCTAATCTTTCGGTCTTCGATCACTAATATCAACTAATCCACTTCCATGGCACTAATCTCTTCTATTATTACCTAATCAACAATAACTTATGTCAGTGATCAATTAATCAAAGAGCATTAATTATAAGTCTAAAGAACCACTAAATATCCTAATCAACTATTTACATAGCTGAGTATAAAGCTGTTAATATTTTGGTTCAAATATTTCATCGAACACCTTGTGGGTGTGAAAATGCATAAGGCCTAACCTAGCAATTTCAAAGCTAATCTAGCATTAATACAACCTATCAAACAATGATCAATGCTGTTACAAGCCTAACCTCAACTAATAAATAACTAATTACCGTAAATCTACCAATCCCAAGAAAAAGACTACTCATAATTATGATTAATAGAAGTATAGCTGAATGATTTAATAAGAAAAAGAGACTTAATAACTTGAAATAGAAATATTAATGCAAATAGTTTCTTAGAAATCCCAAAAGTGGCTAAAACAAATCTCTAAATCAAGTATAAGCTAATAAATTAGGTATAGAGAGTATTTATAGTGAAAAATAAAAGAGCTTGGTCAACACATAACAAGCTGGGTCAAACCCGGTTTAGAGATTTGAAATCATAGATATATTTGGCCGCTAGGAATGGCCACTGGCTCCTAGCATTGGTCGCTAGGAATGGCCATTGGCTCCTAGCATTGGTCGCTAGGAATGGCTGCTGGCTCCTAGCATTGGTCACTTGGCTGCTGCATTTGGCCGCTGAGAGCTACCAAAAATATCTGGCCGCTGCATTTGGCCATTGGAAGCTAACGACAACGTCTCCCCGCTGCATGAGCATGCATCAAGTCTCAGCGAGCACACCAAACCGAGAAAACTGGCTGCTGGACCTCCACAACGTGCCTTGGTGGTGGGTTCGGCTGTGGTAACTCCTATCCTTCACCAAGTTCACTTTTTTGTGTCTTCTTCACTCGATTGATCATTATTTTCATCCACTTCACTTAATGAACCTACAAAATAAGAAAAATATTCAAAACTTGCACATAGACACTAAATATGATATGTTGAATGCAAGAAATCGAATGAAAATTCAATGGAAAGGATGGTAAAAACTCAACAAACACCCCCAAACTTATCTCTTGCTCGTTGGTGTGTGTGGTTTTAACTCCAATATTTTATCTATAAAACGAAAGGTTGCAAGTGCACAAATAATCGTATGTAGGATTTTAGGATCGAATCCCACATAGACTAGTAAGTTCCAATACAAATTAAGCTAGGAGGGAATAGAGCTAAGATAGAATAAATTGGGGTTTTTGTAGTGAATGAAAGCAGAAAGTAAATGAAAAATAAAACTAAGTGAAATATCAGTAGACTAAACATTAGGAAGCAAGGAGGTCTTAGGGTATCATGGATCCTATAATCCTAGGTATCTAGTAAAGGCCATATCAATTTTGATGTTCCTAAAGTAGGAATAACTTTTCTGCAATCAGCTTATTTTTAAGACATTCTACCTATCTAAACAATTAACGATAAGACCTGATCTAAACAATCGTAGTTGACAATCCATGGCAATCAAACTACTCAAACATAATCAAACTAACCAAAGGAAGAGATGGATGAGGATTGCATAATTGTATAAGAGTATTAATAGGGTTTTAAGGATCTTCTCTGTAATGAAAAAGTGTAGGATCTTCTCCCTTAACAGTATGAAAATGATAAAATAGAGTAAACAAGTGAATGAGGATGTGAGAGCCAATGAGGTGTAGGAGCTTCGTGATGAAGGTTGCTTGGAAGACGATCTATGAATCTCTTGTGAAATAATTGGATAATTAAGAAGATTTGTGAATCCTTTTATGTATCTACTGCAATGTCATTATGTTATCTTCTATATATATATTTTCTATCATGTGTGACTACTGTCTTGTTAGGTTTTAAGTTTCAATGAGATTTATAGATTGTTATATTACAATTTTTTGAATTAGGGATTTCACTGAAATGATTTGTCATCTATTGTTGTTCGCTATGCATGGAACTAGAGTATCTAACTAGTTTATGACCTCTAGGTTGTTTAAGGCACCCATTTGTTTTTATTTAAACTCATGAATGAACGTAGATGTTCATGTGTCGTATTCAAAACAGAGTTGACAGGTAAGCATTATGTGGACATATAAAACTCAAATTACGATGCATATATATGACCAATATCGATTTGCTCAATTCACATTCATTCAAGTATTTTGTCAAATGATAGTTAAGTTTATCAATTAACATATCGTACGCTAAGTACTTTAGGGTCAGTCAACAAGGAAACAAGAAAACACACTAGGAATGCAAGTATTCAATTCAATCTAAGTGAAATCATGTTGTTTTGATTTTTAAACAAAATTCAAAACTAAATAAGGCGGGAAAAGCTTAAAATCTGTTTTAAAATCAAATAAAAAAAGCAATCTCTTGGAATAGAGGTATGTGACTAGGGTGATCAATAGAGACTAATCTGCTTCAAATAGCTAATCTTTTGGTCTCAGATCACTAATATCAACTAATCCACTTCCATGGCATTAATCTCTTCCTTAATTACCTAATCAACAATAACTTTTGTCAGCGATTAAGTAATCAAAGAGCGTTAATTATAAGTGTAAATAACCACTAAACATCCTAATCGACTATTTACATAGCTAAAGAATGTAAAGCTCTGGATGTTTTGGTTCAACTATTTCATCGAACACCTTGTAGGTGTGAAAATGCTTAAGGCCTAACCTAGAAATTTCAAAGCTAATCTAGCATTAATACCACCTATCAAGCAAGGATCAATGTTTTTTTTGAATAATATGTAAAATTATATTCAAATAAATCCTATTTAATGCAAGTGCAACCGTTTTTAGAAAGAAAAAAATTGAAAGAAAGCTCTAACAATGAAAGTCAGAAAATGGTGGTCTTATTAAAACCAAAGTCTGGAAAACCCAATTGGGACAAAACCAGAGCTTGGGAAAAAGAGTACACACCTTTTCGAAAGAGGTGAAAAAGAGTAAGAAAAAAGCAGAAGACAAATAATCAAAAGCTGAAAAGTTTCTAAACCCCCTTACTCTAAACCACACACACAAGGCATCTATGAACTTTCCTTGAAGCTGTATGGTGGAGAGCCGATTACGCACCATCTTGTTAATGTCTTTTATGAGCTTGAGATGATCTTTCGACGGATCGCTATGCCTTCGTCATTTTCTTTCAGACCATAAGGTGTAAATCGTCACTTGGATAAGTACCTCAAATCATTTAACCTCAGAGAATGGAGATAATATCTTCAAAGTGAGTCACATAATGCTGGTGGAAAGTCCCATTAGTGAGCTTATGCCAGATCAATGACATGAAGCTACAGTAAAAAAAAGGTGAACACGCATCTCCAAACCCTTGTTGCAAAGAATGCAGCTTGTGTTCCCTCCTCGATTCCAAAGAAGCATCATATCTCCCATTGATAACCTGTTGTGCACTGTAAGCCATAAAAAGAAAGAAAACTTTGGAGTTGCATGAGAAAACCACACACCTTTATACCAAGCCTTAGTGGGAAAACAATGCTCAGCTGATTCCAAGTATTTTTTGAAGAGAAGTTTCACTTGAAGCTCTCAGCATTTTGACTCCATAAAGAAATATCAGAATCTACATAGCCGCCAGCCCTTAACTTCTCAATCTCCTCATCGACTCTGTTAAGCAAAGCGACTCGACGTCTCCTTATCCTATGAGCGCGAAAACATTAGCCATAGTAGCCAAAAGCTGAATCCCCATATCAATACAACCTCTGTCTCCCAATATGTCATGAACCCAGCCTACAGATGACCAATCATCAAACCAGAAAGAAGTATCCTCACAACTTCCCACCTTTATTTTATGAAAACCCTCTGCTTGATCCTTGTATTTAACCAGCTTTCTCCAAATCCAAGAACCCACATTTGAGTTCATGTTAACTGCCCAAAAGGAACTAGCTCGAATCAAAAAATTTTTCACCCAATTTACTCACAGAGAGGACCGAGCTGATACTATACACCAAATAAGTATATAACAACTCACCTAATTCACCTCTTCAATTGACTTAATACCTAATCCACCCTCTTTGATAGGTTTACAAACATCCTTCCAAGCCATCTTCGATTTATTTGGATTAAGATCCGAACCCGACCAAAGGAAAGCTGAGCTTACCCTCTCAATCTCCTTCATACAAGCACTACGTAAATGAAACACATCAATTCAGAAATTTGTGAGGCTAGCAATGGCTGATGTGAAAAGTTGAAGTCTGTCCGCAAAGGAGAGGAACCTATGCTTCCAAGAATGAATATGGGATCGAATCTTATCGAGCAGAGGCTGGTGGCTTAGACATTTTTTTTGTCATCAGTGGCAGTCCCAAGTATCTTACCGGGAGATTCCCCATATCAAACGGAAAAATAAAGGCAAGATAAGACCGTCTAGCTTGAGAAACCCCGGCCACAAATAACGTAGATTTCTCTAAACTGATTTGTAAACCAGAGAACTGTCCAAAATCCTTAAACACTTGGCGGATACCTTCAATAGACCTTGATTTCCCATCTAAAAAAATCATAATGTCATCAGCAAAACATAGATGTGTAATATCCAAACCACAAAAACCCAGGTGATAACCAAAACGCCCCTCATTAACAGCCGTAGTTAACATTATTCACAACACATTCATACAAATAACAAATAAATAGGGGGATAAGGTACATCCCTGTCTCAAGCCTCTCGCGCTCCTAAAAAATCCTGCAAGCTCCCCATAACGGAGTTGTTATGCAAAGCCTAATCCAATGAATAAACATAGGCGGTACCTGCAAATCTGAAAGGACATTCAACAAAAAAACGCCATTGGACGGAGTCAAAAGATTTGGAGATATCAATTTTTAGCGCATAGCGAGGCGCAACTCCTCTTTGTGATAATCCTTGATCAATTCCTAAGCTAAAAGGAGATTTTCCATAAGATAGCGGTCTTTGATGAAAGCTGATTTGTTTGGAGCAATAAACCCATCAAGGATCTACTTGAGACGATTAGCAAGAAGCTTGGAGATAAATTTGTAAAGGACGTTACAACAAGATATGGGACGATAATCCTTCATCACTTTCGCTTCTATTTTCTTGGGAATGAGATCCAAAATAGTAGTGCTGAGACCCTTGGGAAGAAAAGTATGAGTAAAAAAAGATCTAACCGCAGCAATGAAATATTTCTCGACTATCGAAATCACTTCTCTATGTAGAACTCAATTGTATAACCATCAGGCCCCATAGATTTATTCAAAGACATTGAGAACAGAACCTTCATAATCTTCTCATCTAAAACCATTGAGATCAATCTTTCCTGCTCAGCCGCATAGCATCTAAAACCCAACAAACTCTCCAACTTTGAATCTGTCACTCCTAAATAATCTTCAGGCGTATGATTGAAAAGCTCATAAAAATTTCTTACCGTCTCTACTTTAATATCATCAATGCTGATTAAACTTACTCCATCTGCATTCACAACTTCTCGAATTGAGTTTCGAGCTTGGTGTTTCTTTACCGCATTACGAAAAAACTGGGTGTTTTTATCACCTACATCCAGCCAATGCAATTTAGATTTTTGTCTTAAATAAAGCTCTTCCAAGTGAGTTACCTTTTCCCAAAAATCAAAAGCAAAAGCTTCCAAAGAGACAAACATGGGGTCAGGGCGGGAGAGAGTGACATTTTGACAAGCACAAAAAGATGATGAAACTTTTGACAACCTAGATCTTTAAGGAGGGGTTTAAGAGACTTTAACTTCTTGATAAACTGAAACAGAGTAGAGGTAGAAGGGAATAAAGCCACGGTGTTACTCCAATAATTCTCCACCAGTGGTCTAAACTCCTCCATCTCTGCTAGAGCGTTCGTAAATTTAAAAGGGCACTTTGGTTTATGAGAATTACCAAATAGCGAGATATAGCCGCGCAAATGGTCTGAGAACCCTCCAGCCTCAAAGATACAATAAGCATTAGGATTGGTATGCAACCAAACTCATTTTCCCTCTTGTTACACCAAGTGAAAAGGGGACCATGGTAGGCCATATCCATAAAGGAACACATCCTTACCGTCTCTTGAAACTCTCCCATACTAAGCCGAGAAATAGCCGACAAAATTCTTGAATGCTCTGCAGAAGAAAGAATGTCATTAAAATCCCCTAGATAGATCCAAGGCTTACCACAAAATTGAAGATACCCCTGAAGTTGCTTAATCTCACTCCAAATCTGCTTGGTCGGTAACTTGAATAAGACAAGAGATCATCTGCCCACTCTTGAAAATAACATTTAACTTAACATTTTTACTCCAAATAACCCAGATGCGACCCAATGAATTGTACTAATAATTCGACACCATAGACCAAGTTGGAAAAGTAGAAGCAACTATGTGATCAGCTCTACTCTCTGCCACTCTAGTTTCCAGCAACGCACCAAATAGTATAGACTTTGAATTGATCCAGTCCCTGATGACATAATGTTTTCTCGATTTATTAAACCCATGAACATTCCAAAAGAAGACCGACATTAATATTTTTTTATATTTCCTTCTGCCGATACAACTTAGGTTAGTCTCTCTACCCTTTTGGGAAGTATTCACATTGCCTTTGTGCATGCTGTTCGATGTTCTAGGTAAATAAAATCTAACACCAACATCATCATAGTTGCAGATCCAATTCTGAGGTGGTAATGGTTGGACTCGGTTCGAGCTTCATATGAACAGCATTAGAGGTGACGTTTGAGTATTGGGAAACAGAGTAGATCCCCGACACGTAACAAGTAACAACCTCATCATTTTTCTTGGAGTTAACTTCCAAAATTCTCAACACTTCATAGCATGATGGCGAAGCAATCTTAACCTCACCATAAATTAACCTCTTCGTCCCTGATCTTTTCCCTTTTGAAGGTGAAACTGTAGTCCAATCATCCCCAGCATGAGTGGGAAGGATCTCTCCCTCTTCACCCTCTAAAGATTTAGTAGAACAATTAACTCCTTACCTTGATGCAAAATAGTTTCCGGCTGCAGCTGATTCACTTCCTTCTCAATGAATTCCAATGTAACCAACTCATCTATTTTTTTACGCTGACATTTTAGCAAACACCCATCATCAGAATGACCCCATTTGCTACATATACCACACCGCAGAGGGAGCTACATATATTCGAAAGAAACTACCACTTCCTCATACCTTTAGACATAAACTCTTTCGTAGATTCTTTCTAAGGTTTACATCTACAAACACTTTGGCTTCATTAAAGCTATTCACAAACTCTGTGTCTTGGTGCAAGCGTATAGGTAACCCCACATGACTAGCGATAAAGCTAAGACCCTTCCAAGAGAATAGGGATGGTGGAACATTTTCCAGCTTAATCCACATTGGCGTTGAAACTATATCGGGCTGAGAATTCTCTACAATAGGCGTCCAATTTGACATAATCATAGTGATTTCACAAATTTTCCACATCCTGTGACGTAGCACACGACGAATCGCTTCAGAACTTCATATTCAGAACATGATGGTTGTTTCGTTCACCTCATATGCATCGATATTGATAACTTTATTACCTAGATTCCAAATCTAATTAACGATCACATGAAATTTTGCAATGTGAGGGGCTGTCGACACAAATCTACCAACAACATGAAACCCCGCCGGAGATACTGCAGGTGGTTCGCCGACCACAATGTCATCAGTGCTCTCTACAACAGCATGAAACCCCACCGCAAACAGTCTCTCAATATCAGAACCATCAACCAAGGATCGAACAGACCCCATGCCGACGGCAGAACCTTCCTTGCTCAAATTCACCACCCCCAAGACCCTCCAAGGCGGGGAAGGAGCCATCCCTGGCGAAGAAAACCCTTCTAAATCTAATCCCCCTCTAATCGTTCAGTTTTCCTTAAACGACATGCTTTTATCTCTATTCTCTATTCTCTTCCTTGATCAATGTTGTTTCAAGGCTAAACTCAACTAATATACAACTAATCAACCTACATCTACCAATCACAAGAGTTCTAAAAACAATACTCATAATCAACCATGATAACATAAAGCAATAAACTTGATTTTCATAATCATGATTATGAATGATTTAAGAAGAAAAGGAGATTTAATAACTTGAAATAGAAATATTAATGCAAAGATTTTCTTACAAAAACCGATAATTGGCTAAAAAAATCTCTAAATCAAGCATAAATTAATAAATTAGGTTTAGACTGTATTTATAGTGAAAAATAAAAGAGGTTGGTCACCACATAACAAGCGGGGTCAAACCCGGTTTAGAGATTTGATATTTTAGAAAGATACTTCTACGGACGTCATTTGGCCACTGGGAATGGCCGCTGGCTCCCAGCAATGCTCACTTGGCCACTGCATTTGGCTATTGGAAGCTAACAACTTCGTCCCCATACTGCCTGAGCTTGCCAGATCTCTAGGTGAATTTGCAACAAGTCTCACTGGGCACACCCAACCGAGAAGACTGGCCGTTGGACGTCTACGACATGCCTTGGCTGCTGAGTTTGGCCATTGTAACTCCCATCCCTCACCAAGTCCACTCTTTTTTTGTCTTCTTCACACGATTGATCATTCTTTCATCCACTTCACTTCATGAAGCTACAAAGTAAGAAAAATATACAAAATTTGCACATAGACACTAAACATGATATGTTGAATGCAAGAAATCGAATTAAAATGCAATGGAAATGGAGGTAAAAAATCAACCAATTCCTCCAAAATTATCTCTTTCTTGTTGATGTGTGTGGTTTTTCACTCCAATATTTTACCTATAAAACGAACAAAAAAGTTACAAGTGCACAACTAATCATTTGTAGGATTTTAGGATCGAATCCCATATAAGGTCAGTTTTAGGTCAAATAAGTGAATTATTGTTGTTTTGGACCAAAGGGGGCTTAAGGTGTGAATTGGTGTGGTTACGGGCCTTGCAGCCGCGAAGGAAGGCCTTCCAGCACTCGTCTCTTTTTGTTGCCGCGCTGGCTTGATTTCTAGGTTTTCTCTGCAGGACATGTCTTCAATGCTTTCATCATAACTTCTGTTTGGATAAATGGATGTGTTTGATTCTAATTTGAGATGAAAGATGACTCTTCTAGATTTCCAGTTACATATTAAATTTTGAATTTGGTCCATAAGAAGGTCTTAAATAGTAGCATACAATCTGAAGTTCATTAAGTACCTTGAAACATGTTTTGCTGTTTTTAATCCTTTATGCCTAAAAACCTGTAATAACTTTAAAACCAAGAATACTTGAAATGTATCTTAATAGAACTTAAATCATACCTAAACACTTGTTAATAATCTTAAAATCATAGCTAAAATGGGTTAAAATACAATGACCTCCCCGAGACTCAAACTTTGCTTGTCCTCAAGCAAATAAGAAAGTAAAATCATAGAAAAAATGTTTGAAAATCACAGAGATTCTCTTCGCATTAGAGACCGTATCTTGAACAGAGATTCACGTTAGAATTTTCTCACTATAGTATCAACGCTTTCCCTACTCTTATCCATCACATCAGCCAACTCCCTACATTCATTAATATCTCATAAACATGAAATTAATACCTTATTTTGTGAATATCATAGGTAGAATATGTATAAAATCAGATCTTCATACTCTATCTCGTCTTTCTAAAACACTTTTTCTGAGTGGTCGGAGGACTGTGTGGTGTCTTTCTCTCTAACATTTTTGCACATATCTGCAGGTGAAGATGATGAAAAAGACGACATGGGTTTGAAATAATAGGTTATGGGTAAGGATGTGAAACCAATAATAGTGAGTGGCCATTCATAATCAACAAGAGGGTGGTAAAACGGGTCAGGATGATCCTGAATGTTTTTGCTTGTTTACCTTATCTAACAACTTCAATGATAAATTTAAGTCATGTTAGATGGACCAAATAAAAAAAAGTTGACATTCGATCCAATAGAAGTTTCTACAAGATGAAACTTCAGGGGAGAGGTACGGTTATGAGCTTCTAGGTATTGTCTGCTCTTAGAGAATTCTGCAAGTTGTCCCAAGAAAAACAATTTTCAACACATAATTGTTAACAATATGAAAATGTCCTTATTTCCTACTAGTTTTGACCCAATAATAACTTTTGACTCGCTAAAACCATACTGATGTAAAAAGTGGAAAAAGATCTCAAGTCAGCAAAATATAAAGTAGCATTAGTAAAGGATGGAACATCTTGTCCCCCAGACTTAAATCATACCGTCCTCGGTGGGATAAAAGAAACAAAAAAATGAAATAGATGGATGGAGAAGAAATTTTTGGTTTAAGAACAATGTCACCTTGGTTGGGAATGTGATGGGACAATGGTGGTGTGTGTGGGATACATGGTGGTAGGCGATGGTGATGGTGGATGATGAGTATAATCCCCCCCCTACAGCGTTGGGAAGGATTCCTGGCACTACTCGGGCTCTTTCTACAGCTCCAGCGCCATTTCTCCTGTTTCAGCTCCAGGTTGACCTCCTTTTCTCTTTTTTCTTTTGTTTTTTATTTTCTTATGCAAAAGCTAAAACTAAAATATGAAAACAATCAAAGTAAAAATGAAATAAACCTAATATAAATTCTTATCAATGAGTTGCCTCCCATTAAGCTTTTTTTAAAGTCGTTAGCTTGACTTGGATGCGCTTTTGAGCTAGTCTTGAGGAATATCAATGAAATAGATCACTTTGTTCCTCCTTTTCAAACTTAGCAAGGTAGGGCTTTAGAAATTGTCCATTCACTATGAATTTTGTCCTCTTTCACCCAAAAGAACTACTGCTCTATATGGTTTTACTTCTTTGATCATGAATGGTCTAGACCATTGTGATCGTAGCTTCCCAAGAAAAAGTGTAAGGTGGGAGTAACCTTTTCGTTTGGGGAAAATGATTTGGGAGGATATTCTTATTGTGATACATCTTTGTTCTCTCTTCGTAGATCTTTTAGTTTTTATAAGTGTTGTAGCGAATCTCATCCAACTTGTTGAGTTGAATTAGACGACATTCTGCTACTGTCTTCATGTAAAAATTTAGCTCCTTCACGGCCCAAGCTTCTTTGTATTCCAACTCGAATGGTAGGTGACATGATTTATCAGTCCTCTTGCTTATGTTACCCATTCTTTGGCAGCTTGAACATGGCCTTGAACATTGTTCACCACGAAAATCCTTCTGGCATAACCTTAGACACGGTCTTAAAAGAGGCAAAGTGACCTGAATAGTAAGAACCTTGGCATCCAAAGAGGATTCCTTCGAATTCTTCCTCTAGGACACATTTCTTGAATAAACCATCCGAGCAATTCTTTTAGAGGAAGTGCTCATCCCAATAGTAACTTTTAGCATCTCTTAAGAACTTCTTCTTCTTTTATCCAAAGAATTGTGGAGGTTCAATGTCTGCTACGAGGTAGTTCGCTATATGTTTGTACAAAGATGTGTCAAAAGCTTGTGGCTTTGGCATTGGTGGGCGTGGTTGTGCTGAAGTGGTGTAGATGATCACATTGAGCTTACTGTCTTTCCTTTGTCCAAGTACAGCTCCTACTGCATAATCACTAGCATCACATATAATCTCGAAAAGTAATCCCCAATCAGGTAGATGCACTATAGGTGTGGAAACTAGTTCATCTTTGATCTTATGAAAGGCAGTGAGGCATTCTTTGTCAAACTCAAAGGCCACGTCCTTTCATAGTAGACGTGTGATGGGTCTTGTGGTTTTAGAAAAATCTTGAATAAACAATCTATAGAAACCATCATGTCCAAGGAAAATTCGTATTTCTTTGACATTGGTAGGCGACCTAAGGCTTGTCATTACTTTAAACTTTGCCTTATCAACTTCAATTATTTTCACTGAAACTATATGCCCTAGTATTATGTCATCTCCCACTATGAAATGACATTTTCTCAATTTAAAACTAGATGTTTCTCTACACATCGATCTAGAACTTCACTTGGTTCGCTAAAAGACATGCTTGAAACGATGGACCATAAACTAAACAATCATCCATAAATACCTCCATAAAATCTTCTATGTAATCTGTGAAGATGGATATCACACAGCATTGGAAAGTGGATGGAGCATTGGACAATCCAAAAGGCATTTTTTGATATTAAACAGTGTCGTAAGGACAGGTGAAAGTCATATTTTCTTGGTCATCAGGGTGGATAGGATTTTGAAAGAAAACTGAATAACCATCTAGAAACAATATTATTTATGGTTAGCTAACCTTTCAAGCATTTGATCAATAAATGATAAAGAAAAATGATCCTTTTGGGTTGATGTATTCAACTTTCAGTATTCAATACACATTTATTGTCCCGTGATCATTCTTGTGGCAATCTACTCGTCATTGTCTGTTTTAATGGCTGGCACGCCTCTTTTCTTGGGCACGACATGGACTAGACTAACCCACATGCTATCGAAGATAGTAAAAATAATCCCAGCTTCTAAAAGCTTCATGTTTAGTCTTCTTTGATGCTCAATCAAAATTTTGGATCCTTTTTCTAGATGAATCTTGTGCATACAAAGTTCTGGGGAGATTCCTAGAATGTTTTCAAGAGAATAATCTAAGGCTTTTCTATGATTTCTTAACTGAGATAGAAGCATATTTTTTTCTGCATCATTCAAAAAAGAGTTAATAATAACAGGGTAAGAAGAATTAGGTCCGAGAAAGGCATGCTTGAGACCGACTCGGAGTGGTTTAAGCTCAACATTAGGAGCTTTTAACTCGCTGCATGGATCAGCTAAAATGGCTGGGGTATCCTTAGGAGGTCTAGGGGCGTCACTTTCCTTCTCTAAATCGAGAGATGCAATTTGTTTCTTGTAACCTTGGGCTGAATCAAGAATCTTTTCGCTAAATTTTGTTGATTCTTCGAGGAAATAAAATTCATCTTTAGCTTTCGTCAAAGCTATCTCAATGAGGTCTTCCAGTAATATTTCTTCATATACCTCATTTTTACCTTCATCTATCTCATCAATCCAAAAGATCTTACCATCAACCGTAGGTTGGTTCAAAGCTTGTGTCATATCAAAATTCATAACAAATTTTCCAAGTGAAGATCAATTTTTCCATTAGGAGCATCTATTATGGCTCCAGTTGTAGAGAGGAATGGGCGACAAAGTATCAGAGGATCCTTAGGTTCTCTTGCAAGTTCTAGAACCACAAAATCTGTAGGAATACAACATTCTCCAATTTCTACATGTACATCAACAAGGATACCTATCGGGTGTCAGATTGATCTATTTGCATGCACCAATGAGATCTTTGTTACCTCAAAAGTTTGGTACCCTAAGTGAAATGCTATTGAGTAAGTCATCATGTTGATACTTGATCCCAAATCACGGAGGGATCATAAAAAAATTTGTCCCAATCCTACAAGATATCACAAAGCTCCATGGATCTTCTTGTTTCTGTTGTGTGTGATTCTGTATTATGGCACTACACTCTCGTGTGATTGTAATCACACCATCCTGCAGGCTGAAAGTGTATTACAATTTCTCTTCACGTACTTCTTAAGAGATGGGATCATGGCACATACTTCAATAAAAGGTAATACCATTTATTGTCCAACCATCTATTTTAGATTGTTTTTTTTTCCTCTTTCTTTGAAGTCTTTTTGGCATTAGGTAATGATATCTTAGGCTGGTATACAAGTGATGGAGGTGGTAGTGGATTTTCTATGATTGGTTTCTCACGATTTGTACCTTCCATATTCGTGGTTTCTTCTTCAGAAGGTACATTTTTGCTCTGTTTCTTTCTCCAAATGGTCTTTTGGACATTCTGGATCCTTATATGATGTTCCACTCCTTAGTGTGAGAGAATTTAAACACTCATAGTTAGAAGGCTGGTCCTGTACCTCCATAAGAGAACTAATCGTTTTTTCAAAGTTCTTTTCATTCTCCTTTGCTTGCTTGTCAACATCCGTGGTGTAAGCTTTGAATGTGTCGATCTTGTTGTTAATTTTTTCAAACATGTTTTCCATTTTAGCTTTGAGATGAACTACCAATATGGAAAACATGTTTGAAAAAATTAACAACAAGATCGACACATTCAAAGCTTACACCACGGATGTTGACAAGCAAGCAAAGGAGAATGAAAACAACTTTGAAAAATCGATTAGATCTCTTTTGGATTGATGAGATAGATGAAGGTACAAATGAGGTATATGAAGAAATATTAGTGGAAGATCTCATGGAGATAGCTTTGATGAAAGCTAAAGATGAATTTTATCTCAAAGTCATGATTAGGGTAATTCATCTCAAAGCCATGATGAGGTTAATTCATCTCAAAGCCATGATGAGGTTAATTCATCTCAAAGTCTTTGAATCCCTCCCACACATCAAAGAATGATTATGTAGCTTTTAGTTAAAATCCTCTTAGCTTGTTACTTAGAAGGTTAGAACGAGATTTAGTGTAGAATTTGTTGAGAAAGGCTGATTTTACCTTCTTCCAAGTAATGATTAATGCAGGAGGTAGAGACTTCAACCATTTATTTGCCTTGTCCACAAAAGAAAACGAGAAAAGCTTGCACTAGAAGTAGTTTTTAGACTCCTCTTATCTAGTGGTGTCACATAGCTCCTAGAATATATCAATATCGTCCATTGGATGCTCTGTAGGAGTACTATGATATTGGTTTTGCTTCACCAACGCAATGATTTGAGGGCTGATCTTGAAATTTTGCACCCTACGGTGTCGGTGGCTTAATTGCTGAAAAGTCTTGAATGTGATTGTCGAGAGCGTCAAATTCTCCAAACTTCCGAGCCAATGGGTTTATGTAACCCTGCTCGTGAGTTCCATCCCTATCTATGACGTGCACATTGTTTTGATTGACTCTGGGGACTCTTTGATCATTCCTCCTTGGTGGTGGATTGTCAAGCTCTCCCGGTTCATGGTTTTGATTTTCCATCATGAACCTATAGGTACCTGAAAATAAAGAGCAATTAAATGCAAAGAAAAAGGTCTTATATTATATCCTAATCTAAAATTCGTAAGAAAATTAGAAGTCACCGGCAACGGTGCCAAAAAGCTTGATGTGTATGGTTTTTAACTCCAAACATATACCTATAAAACCAATAAGAAATTTGCAAGTGCACAACTAATCATATGTAGTATTTTAGGATCCAATCCCACAGAGACTAGTAAGTTCCAATTCAAATTAAGCTAGGAGGGAATAGAGATAAGACATAATAAATTGGGGTTCTTTAAGTGAATGAAAACATACGTAAATGCAAAAAAATATAAGTGAAATATCAATAGAAGAAATGTTGGAAAGCAGGGATTTCTTAGGGTATCATGGATCGCATCATCCTAGATATCTAGATCAGGCCATATCGTTATGTTCCTAACGAAATTCTTTAATGCAATAAGTTTATTTTGAAGACGTACTACTTATCTCTAACTACTCCATGAATCAACTTGCGCAGGCACACGATACAGATAGACATGCATTATTATCAAGTTCGATTTCAGTTCATAAAACCCTACAACTCTACTAACGCAACTTGCAACACAATACTCATCTAGGCTAGGTCAGGTAATTTTACTTGCATTAATGATGGGGAAATCTACCAAGATCAATCACCAATTACTATTCAAGTAATATGCATTAAAGACATACCTAGACGAAAAAACTATTGGTGATAAGACTTGATCTAAACAATCCTAGTTAACAATCCATGAATCCCCCTTAAAACCCCTTAATCCCAACAAGCAAACTACTCATACATAATCAAACTAACCAAAACAAGAGATGATGAGGATTAAAAGGGTTTTAAGGATCTCCTATATAATGACAAAGTGTAGGATCTTCTCTCTTAACAATATGAAAAGCGATAAAATAGAGTAAACAAGTGAATGAGGAGGTGAGAGGCGACGAGGTGGAGGAGCTTCGTGATGGAGGTAATGAGTCATCTTCTCTAGCTTCTAATGTCGCTCTCTCTTCTCCTAGGATTTTAGAACAAGTATATATAGGGCTTGAGTCAGTTTAGGATAGCTTGAGGCTTCTAAAGTCGGTTATAGGTCAAATAAATGAAATATTCTTGTTTTGGACCAAAGTGGGTTTAGGGTGTGAATTGGCATGGTTACAGGCATTCAAGCCGTACCAGGAGGGCCTTCCAGTGCTCCTCTGCTCCTATTGCCGTGCAGGCTTGATTTCCAGGTTTTCTCTGCAGGACATGTCTTCAATGCTTTCATCATAAGTTATGATTGGCTGAATGGATTGGTATAATTCCAATTGGAGGTGAAATATAACTCTTCCAGATTTCCAATGACATATTAAACGTTGAAGTTTTTTCACGGGAAGGTCTTCAAAAGTATCTTTCAATCTGAAGTTCAAGAGCTACTTTGAAACGTGTTTTGCTGGATCTTGATCCATTGTGCCTAAAAACCTGTAATGACTCTTTAAAACCAAGAATACTCGAAATGTGGCTTAATAGCACTTAAGCCATACCAAAAAAAATTGTTAATCATCTTAAAATCATAGTTAAATTGGTAAAAGTACGATGTTATCACTCGTCTGCGAGCAAATAACAAAAGACAAGTCGAGAAAGAAATGTGTAAGTGGGGATTCTAAAACCATTAAAGATCAACCAAGACATTAACATTATTTATCCAAGATAATATTTTAATAAATACAAAAACAAATCCCTAATCGATCATCATCCTTACACTTATCAGAACTCTAATCTTTTACTGTAAGAAAAACTAAAACAAATCCACTTGCAATCATAGATTTCAACCCTTGAGCATTCAGTTGTTGGCAATAGCATGTAGTCTCACCAAGAGGATGTTAATAGCTCTCAATTAGTTTGGCGGGAAAGCTTGTAGAGGTTGCTATCAAAAGAGTTTTATTGGTGGGTTACTCTTAAAACATAGGAATGCTAGTCAACATGCAAAAAAAAAATTTTTTGAATAAATGTAAAATTATATTCAAAGAAAACCCGTATTTACATCAGATGTGACTGTTATATTGAAAAAATATTTTGAAATCTAAGCTGAAATAAATCTATTTATGGAGGCCTCGTTAAAACCCGAAAGTGGAAAACCCAACTGGGACAAAACCACTTTCGGGAAAAAGAGTACATACCATTAACGATTAAGCTGAAACCATGTTTTCGATAACCTTTATAACCTCGAAGGGAACCAAACTTGCAGCCCATCCATCATAATTCCCTGTTCTTGAAGAGTATATAGTCTATGTTGTACAGCCCGTCCCACGTCGTAAACCAGTTTGTCTATAGCCAACGGAACACTACCATGTCTTCGCAGATTTCTTTCTCTCCGTAATGTGTAGATTGAAGCTTAGAAAATGTACTTGATCACATAGTCCTCTGTCCTGTTTCTTCTTTCTTGGAGATCTGTTAGTAGCTTATCAAATCGCACTGTGTACTGCTGACCCATCAATCCATAAGCTAACTTATACCATATTTGCGCCGAATAGGGACAGGAAAAAAATAAGTGGTCTTGAGTCTCTAGCGGATGTGGACAGCATGAACACTTCGCCAATACATTGGAAGACCATGAGAGCATTCTATCTCCCGTCGTCCGTCGATTAAGGACATCTAACCACAAGATAAAAGAATATTTCGGAGTAGCGTGTGAGTACCATACTACCTTGTTCCATAAGTTTCGAATCTCTGGCTCCCTTAACTGATTCCATGTCTCTTTTGTTGAGAAGAACAGTTTGAACTTATTCTCCTTGTGCGTCGATACAGCCACATCATCTTCGTCATTTCTGTGACTCCGTAATCTTCCTATTTTGTCTTCAATCTGCGCCAAAACATGTGGTCTTTGGTGAGAAAACACCTCCTCCAACGTGTCTGCCGCTTTTATTCCCATATCAATGAAGCCTCTCTCCCCCAGCACTTCTATCAATCTGCCAAGTGAACACCAATCATCATACCAAAACGACGTATTTGAGCCATTACTACCTCGACCTTATGAAAAACTTTCGCGGAATCACGGTACTTAAGAATTTTCCTCCACATCCAAGACCCACCCGTCTTAGTATCTTTAGTCAAACCAAAACGAGCCCTTATGTATCAAAATTTTTTTGATCCAATTGACCCACAACGAGTCCCTTGAAGACAGAATGCGCCATATCAACTTGTAGCAACTCACCTTATTCACCTCTATTAATGATTTTAAGCCAAGTGCTCCCTCTGATTTTGGCTTACACACATCACTCCAAGCCACCTTAGCTTTTCTTGTATTGAGACTTTGACCTGACCATAAGAAAGCCGCACTGATTTTCTCAATCTCTCTTATTCATGCTTTTGGTAATCTAAACGCTGCAATCCAAAAATTTGTTAGACTTGCAATTACCGACGATAAGAGCTGAAGCCTACCAGCAAATGATAGGAACCGGTTCTTCCAGGTGGTAATACAATTCCGGATCTTGTCAATTAGAGGTTGATAGTCTGATTTTGTCATCCGTTTTGTTAGAAGAGGAAGACCTAGATACTTTACTGGAAAGTTACCTTTGTCAAACGGAGATTCACTAAAAGAAACCCCAACTTCCGGCGAGATTCCAGTGATAAATAAGGTGGTCTTTTCCAAGCTTATGTTTAACCCTGAGGCTGAAGCAAACCTCTCGAAAACCATGAGGACAACTTTTATAGATCAAACTTTCCCATCTGCAAAAACCATGATGTCATCCGCAAAACAAAGATGTGTAATTCCCAAACTCCTATAGCTTGGATGATAACCAAACTCAGCATTTCGTGCAGCTTTTTCCAACATTTTTGATAAAAAAATTCATGCAAATGATGAAGAGATACGGAGAGAGTGAACAGCCTTGATGCAGCCCCCTTTCACTCTGAAAAAGACCTGCCAACTCCCCATTTATTTGAACTGAGAATGACGGAGTGGTTATGCAAAGATCAATCCATTTGATAAAATTTTTTTGCATATTCATTGCTCTCAACAAGTTTACGAGAAACTCGCAATTCACCGAGTCAAAAGATTTAGTGATATCAATCTTCATTGCACATCTTGAAGATAGATTCGGCTTATGATAGTCCTTAACCAATTCCAACGCTAGTAGGAGATTTTCCATTAGGTCTATATCCTTGATAAACACTGTCTAATTATTGGTGATAAAACCGGGGAGAATCGTCTTTAATCGGTTCGCTAAAACCTTTGAGATGACTTTGTAGATCACATTACAGCACGATATCGGTCGATAGTCTCTCATCCCTATAGTTCCCGTCTTCTTAGGGATTAAAGCAAGAATGGTAGATTTTATTCCCTTCGACAAGAAACCATAAGTGAAAAACGACTTAACCCTCAGCACGATATCGGTCGATAGTACAGCACAATATCGGTAGATAGTCTCTCATCCCACATTGAAGTCATTGCCTATGATAGGCCACATCTCTTTGTAGAATTCTACTGTGAATGCATCCAGTCCTTGTGACTTGTTCAAAGGCATTGAGATCATAACTTTTTTTATCACTAGATCTGTCACTTCCCTTATTAGTTCACTACTCTCTTCCTCACCACATTGGAATTCCAAACCTGCTTCAGATCCGAAATAGATGTAGCGACCCCCTCTGAATTTAGCGGTGCATTGAAAAACTCTAAAAAATACCTGATCCCTTTAGCCTTAATGTCAACATGCAAAATTTATCTAAGAAAGAGAACAATTAATGCATACAAAGGGTTTCCTCTCGTTATTCTATCCCATGTATTGACTTGATCCTAGTTTCTACCATTTTTCACATTCTTTTTCTTCTCTTTTCAACCCTCCAAACCAATAGACTCTTTGGTTTCTTTAATCCTCAACCTCATGATCAATCTCTCTTCTTAATCTCAAAGGAAAATTCTTTTCATTCAACATTTAGCTCGTTTATAATCTCTTTTGTTTGCTTTCTTTTGCTCCCAACACTTAAAATTTTTTTTATTACATTCTTAAGGAAGCTACATTTTGTTTTCTTTTTTCACTTGAGATTTCGAGGTTCTTGACTATTTCTTTATTCCCTAATGACTCTTTTCATACCACTGATCAACCTTTATTTTCACCCTTTGATTTTTTAACACCCTAACCAAATGTTCAACCTGTCTATCCAAGTCTTTCATTCCCATCCTAATCGCTAGTCTTACCATTGCTAGCTAAAACGAGAGGTAATCCTTTGTCTTTCCCGATACTCTCAAGATTTTTCAAAATCATAGTGTTATCAATAAAAGTTCTCAATCATCAATCAAGCAAAGGGTTTGAAAGAAATGGTCAAGGTAAGGGTAGAGAAACCATTCTAAAGATGAGAATGGCGATTTGGTTTAGCACAAGGGTGATAAAAATGGATAAGAAAACCCTAATGTGTCTTATAGATAATCATGAGAACGAATTTCGAACCCCTAAGCAAGAGAATTAAGTCCAAATTAAAATCCGATAGATTAGAGTTGAAATCAATTAAGTAAACATCAATCAAGAGTCTAAATTTTGAGTGAAAAGATCAAAGTGCAAAGATTCAAAATTTTCAAGATCAATTAAACACTGCAAGAACATTATTAAGGGAACTACATTGAAAGGTAAGGATAGATCTCCACATGGTAATTTTTTGCCCTATGCAAAAGAAAATGTAAATAAATATATATGTTTCTAGACTCAAGCTTAATAGCAAAAATGGAAAGCACATGTCTCTTTTTCTGTTAATCAAACTTTTTAATTTTTTTTATTTTTATCAAGAACATAAATATTCACAATGCAATAACTCAATAAAATAAAATAAAATAAAAACACAACGTTAGCTCACATGTCTCTCCACCAAAATTATTCTACACCGTCTTGGTGTGACAATAAATCAAGAGAGAGACCAACAACAAAAAAGCACAAGACATAAATTAATAAAAAGAAAACTATATACAAAGGAAGTTAGGTGTACCTTAATTCGAAGAGATGGACACGGGTGATTCCGTTGATGGGAAGAAGAGTGGTGGATGGGTGGTAGAGCTCTGTGGACCAGTTGAGTCTATGGAAAGAGCATTGAAGAAGTGTGTTACACCTTTGAGGTTGATGGTGAGTACCTCCTTCATTACCTTTCGAAGACCCTTCAAATCATTAGAATTCCTTGGTTTTTCACATTCACAACCTTGGTCTCTTCATGTTGATCCTTTAAATTCTTGGTTCCTTCTTCGTTATCACTTCTTCATTAGTGATTGTGCCACAAAAAAATTGTAGAGAAATACTTAATTGGATAAGATCGCTTTTTGATTCACGTGGAGAAAAGTTGCTCTTTTAGTTGGAAAATTAATGGTTTCTCCTACGGAGTTGAGTAATGGAGTTCCGAGAATAAGAGAAAACTTGTTGGGTTGCGCCGTCTCCACAATCATCAAATCCATTGGGATTAAGCAATCTTCAATCTTGAGATGATAATCCTCAATCATCCCAAGTGTAGGTTTCAAAGAAGCATCTCCAAACATGATGAAAGATGATTGCTGCGTCATCTCTTTGATCCTTAAGGTCTCCATGATTTCAAGGGGAATCACATTCACACTAGCTGCAGAGTCACATAAGACTATCTATTTCCAAATCTCATAGAGAGTAAGTTATGATGAATTTTCCTAGATCATCAGGATATGGAATTATCTTGGATTCAATATTGTGCTTGGTGGTTCAATGAAGCCCATCTCTTGGTGCATTTTTCTTTTAAACCCACTTGGACATTATATCTTCTTCCTTATTGATCATCTCCAATTTCATGTCACTCTCACTAACCAACTCATCATCATTCAAACCGTAGAGTACTTTGTAGACTTTTCCTACATCTTTTTCATGCTCATTACCATGGCAATCCTCTATGTCTCTTTGGTGGCTAATGGTGTCAACCCCATACTTATCACTTGAGAATATGGAATTACAAAACTCCTTGGAATTAAGTTAGGTTCTACCGAGAAGTGAACCCATGGGTTGTTTAGAGGTTGAAGACACTTAAGCTACTCGGTAGTCAAGGCTCTTCACATGAGAAGCCAAGCTCTCAAAATTGGTATTCAATTCGTCATATGATCCATCCATCTAAGCATCCATCTCACCCATTCACTTGTTCATCTCAAAGGTTCCTTTAGTTTTTCCCCTTGAGTAGTTGGTTAAGAAGGAGAGTGTTTGGGTTTTCTTTAGAAGGTTGGTTTGGTGGTAGTACTTGGGTTTAACAGGGGTTGTTTTGGAAGAAGGGTTGGGTAGGTTTATTGAAGTTAGGTTTGGGTTGGTAGTTCCCTTGATGGAAGATTTGTCCTTGAAGCTTTTGAGGATAAGTTTTGTAGTGACCCTCTCTTAAAGTCTCGAAATGTGCATAGAATCATCCGAGAACCCAATGATTTATGGACTGAACATGAGAATTGTTGAGTTAAGTAGTGACTTAAACGATTTAGATGGCCTTGGAAAGAAAGAATACATAAAAGTGAACTGAATGTGATCGGTGGATTAGTCGTAATTAGAAAAACCGAGCTGGAGAAGGAGTTGGACCGAATGTGAGAAATTAAGGTGCTTTGCTAAGAAGCCTAACTAGTAGGTGGTGGCAAGGTGATTCTACTAAGCATCCTAGGTAGTCGGTGGTGGCAAGGTTCTTCTGCTAAGCAGACTAGGAAGAAGGTGGTGGCAAGGTGCTCCGCCATGCTAGCTAACCGGCAGCTGAGCTTACCCTCCACTGAAGTCTTTGCGGCTGTGTCACGGTGGAGGTATCACCGCAAAGGTAAGGGAGAATTCCTTCAGCTGAAGTTTCCTTCTCCTATATATATAAATCTGACCTCCTCTCTCTCAGATGTTAGAAAAATCTCTAAGTGTTGAAAAGAATTCGTGAAAAGTAAAGAGAAGAACAAGAAGTGATTTTTGGAAGATTAGCTACAGCAGAGACAAAATCATTAAATCGGTGGGAAGAAGCTAACTGAATCTTCGACTATGAGTTCGGTTCCTTGCTTATTTCATGGTGATTGATGCATATACATTGTTGAGATGTATGATGCTTGCATGCTAAGTTATTAGTCCTGTTAAGTTCTCGGTGGAATTATGTTTATGTTTATTTGATGAATTCTACGACACCGAGACTTGAACCTAAGTAATTCACCATTGGAAATCTGTTTAAAATTTAAGTAAAGTGGCATGATAAGAATCAGAACATGCATAATTTTTATGTTACATTACGCGGTAGGGCATTCTTGGCCGTGATCTGAAGCACAGTGAAACGTGCTCAATAAGACAGATTGGTACGTCTTTAGTCTAATATGAGTGTTGCACTGTGGGCGCAGACAACTCTATCGTGATATATACGGGAAATTGGTTCGCTACCACCAGCCGTATATCACATGAAGAAGCGTTGTTCGGATCACTCGGCATGTTCAGTCTAAGTGGTTGTATGCTGAATGAGGTAATATGATGAACGTTGTTCAGGATCATTTGGCATGTTCAACCTAAGTGGTTGTATGCTGAATGAGGTAATACGATGAATGATCTAAGAAATACCATTGTTGTAATCGGTTAACGAAAGTAAAAATTGACGAGAATGCATTCCAGGAATTGTACATATTTTATAGTAACTTTTTCTGTAAATACTATGTGTTTTGCGTATTTATTTGGGGTTTGGTGGGTTCAAATTATGCATGTTAGGCACCCGGATTCACTAAGCAAATTAGGTGATTACCCGTTCTCTTTCCTTGCAGGGAACCGTAGTGAGTGAAGATAAAGAAAGAACAAAGTCATAAAGCCGGTGTAGAGTTGTCTTTTTGTAAAAATGTATGATGTAATATTTTACTTGTGTGCACATACTTAAGAATATTTGGAGTGTTTGGTTTTTAAACTTATGTAAATTAAAAGATAATGGTTTATGCGAATTGATTTTAAGTTTTGGCATGATATTTTCTTTGTCTGAGCGAACTTACTACGAGTTCTTGTTCTGGTTGAAAAGCTGAGAATAAGGATAAGTAGGAAAAATAATGTTAAGGACGTTTTGTCTAAGGCTTTCGATTGGTTTGGAAGACTTGGATGGAATATCCTAAATATTATAGTAGTATCTTTGATTAGGAATGATTAGAGGTGTTACAAGGTGGTATCAAAGCATGGTTATGATGCTCATTTGGGACTTAAATTTTTAGATTTACCCGAGTCAAATGTGTCGCAAAAAGGCTTATAGGAAACCAGCTTGTTCTTTTTTGTCTTCGTTTGGTTAAATTCTGACCATAGTGTTGCCTTGCATATGCCTCCACATAGAGCATTTAGGGGAATTTCCCATCCCCATTGATATGATCATGGGAAGCAACAAGGAAGATTATCCTATTCAAATAAAAAGCGGTCCAATGACAAGAGCAAAGGCAAAGAAGCTTAAGGAAACTTTGGCGAGTCTAGTTCAATAAGTTGCAACATCAATGCCTAAGGAGGTCATGAAGCATGGTACTTTGGTTCCATCCAACCAAATACTAGAAAATGATATTAGATGTCTTAAGAAGATAGGATTGTACTCTTTTTCCTTATCCTCGGTTTTATCCCAATTAGTTTTCTGGGAAAGGTTTTAAAGAGGCAAGCTTGATCTTATACACTTAAGTCATCTTTGTTCTACTGTTAGCCCAACAAAAAGCCTAGCCCAAAATGGAGAACTCATGAAGAGAAAGGCCCAGCCCATCAAGTCATCCAAGATATTTTCTCTTCATGTTGAATGGTTTAGGCGTTTTTATCTTTTAAAAGGCTTTAAGTGTTTAGTTTTTAATACAACTCTTAATGATTAGTTAACTATTTTTTCCTCTTGGCCGCCTAGAACTACTATAAAAAGAGGCTAAAGAGTAGAGTTTTTTCATCATCAATCATCTTTTTCATCAATAAAATTTCTCTTTGTTTTAGCAACTCTTTTTATTCCTTAGGAACGCTTTGATTCGCCTGGTGTGTCATATCCAAGGAGTCTTAGAGATTTATCAATTGAAGCTCATATCACTTGTGTGGCAACTCTATCGATCAAGGTTTTGAAGAGTTTTGTTGCAAGTATTGGTCCTAGGTTTTGCATATCTAGTGTTGGTGCTTACTTGTTCTTCATCATCAAGATCTCCATCGCATAGGAGATTGAAGAGATAAAGTAAGGCTTGAATTTGGGTTTAACATACTCTCACTTTGAGTCTTGATCACCTTCACTTTTCAAGGATTATCCCTTATCGGTTCCAACGAGAGTGATCCTTCGGGAAGATTGTATCATTTGGTATCAGAGCCCCTCTCCTTGCTCAACCGATTCTACCCTATCAAATCAACTTCTTATCATCACCACCACTAGTAGATCAACCGATCATATCATCACCCACCTTAGATCGTTTTGATCTCTCCTAAACTGATCCGATCCAGCACCTTACCTTTTCAACATCCCCACCACCCAAACCATTACTTCTCTATTTAACTCTACCATTACTCCTTTTTTATCATCCTTTTTTCCGATTTAAAAAATAATAATAAAATAAAAAAGTTCGACCAACACCATCACCACGTGATCAGAACCAACACTCGGTCTCTTTTCGATCCAATACCGGATCACCACTCACACCATTCGAAGAAATCAGTTACAAAATTCTCCTTTGCACCCATTTGTTCCTTTAATATTTTTCACTAAATCTTTTCTTCTTCTTCTAATTTAGGCTACGATATAATATTTTAAAAAGAAATATATAAACAACAAAGGGATTGTAGTCAACCTTTCTTTAGAAGTGACAGGTTCTTTTCTTTCTATCTACTCATCATTTGGTATTTTGGGAGGCAAGGGCGAGTGAAAATTATTACTTGATCCATTCTTAAGTCATTTGGGTGTTTGTAAAGTGTGGACTTTGTGAGTTCGGTTTTCTTGGGTGTCTTTTGGTTTCTTTGATAAGATTTTTTTGGGTTCTTGGAAACACATTGAGAATCATCAAAAGAACATTGGTTCTATTTGGAACATATAGAGTCTTGTTGATCGAAGAGAAAGATTAAGAGAAAGTGAGAGTAAACACATTGAGAGAAAACACGGAGATCAAAACACTTGTGAGATGTTTTACTCTAATTTTTTTATTCATTTTACAGGTTCAAATATATCTAACCAAGAAGGCAACTGAGAAAGAGAAGAGCAAAATAACATCCTTAATCTTCAATTACAAGCCATAATGGGGGAGAAGCAGCGCATTATGAGGATTGAAATGAATGGTGTTTATGAATGATTAGAGGAGGTTAGAGCCGAAGCTCAACTATGGAGACTTCCAGCCAATCCACAACCAAGAGATAGGAACCACCAAGGACCACTTAGAGTTGATGCTGAGGATGAATTTGGGTATTATAGCCGAGATAATCATTCATCCATGGGAAGCCAAAACGTCCTAGACGTAACAGGAAAGAAAGAGGACGAGATGATAATCTCGGGAGGTTTAGAGTTGAAGATCCCTCCATTCTATACAGAGACGCAAGAGGAAAAGATGATAATCTCAGAGGTTTAAAGTTGAAGATCCCTCCATTCTATGGCAAAAATGATCCCGACGCTTATTTAGAATGGAAGAAGAAGATAGAGCTTATCTTTGATTGCCAAAACTACTCCGAGAACAAGAAGGTTAGAGTAGCCGCAACCAAGTTTTGTGACTATGCAATCAATTTATGGGATCAACTTTTTACAAGTAGGAGGAAGAATAGGGAAAATCCAATTGGACCTTGGGCCAAGATGAAAATGCTCATGAGAAGAAGATTCATGCCAAGTCACTACCACTAAGACTTACATAAAAACTTAGACGACTTGTGCAAGATTGTAGAAGCATAGAAGACTACTTCCAAGAAATGGAATCACTCATGATCAAAGCACTCATTAACGAGGACCGAGAGGCTACCATGTCAAGATTCTTAAATGGATTAAACCGGGATATTCAAGATAGGCTAGAGATGGAGCATTATGCGGAGTTAGAAGAGATGTTGCACAAAGCTATTCTCGTGTAGCAACAACTTAAGATGAGGGGCACAAACACACGTCAACCCTTTCTCACTAACTCACGGTCGTGTTATAATAAGGAGGACAAATCATCTTAGTCTAGGCCTAACACGGAAATAAAGCCAAGGGAGGATCCTAAATCCGCTGCATCAAAAAAATCCTACAAAGGCAAAGTTGTAGCGTCTACTACGAGGAATCGAGACATTCAATGCTTCAAGTGTCACAAAAAAAGGGCATTATGCTAATGAGTGTCCTAACAAAAGGACTATGATCTTAAGAGAGAATGGGGATATTGAGACCGAGGAGAAAGAAGATTCAGACTCACATTCATCTCTTGAAAAATATGAGGAGAGTGCCTCTAAGGGAGACTTGTTGGTCACAAGGAGGGCGTTGAGAATGCAAACCAAGGTGGAAGCCGATGAACAAAGAGGAAACTTGTTTCGCTCACAATGCCAAGTCAATGACAAGTTGTGTAGCCTTATAATTGACGGAGGGAGTTGTCCTAAGTTGCTAGTGCCACGATGGTTGAGAAGCTTGGATTGGCAACGAAGAAGCATCCCACGCTCTACAATTTACAATGGCTCAATAATACCAAAAACATTAAAGTGAAAAACAAGTTTTGATTCCATTGACCATAGGTAAATACAAAGACGAAGTTTTGTGTGATGTTTTGCCTATGGAAGTAGGTGATATTCTTTTGGAGCGTCCATGGCAATATGATCGACGAGTAACTCATGATGGTTTCACCAACAAGCACTCGTTTGAGTTTAACGGAAAAAAGGATTATGCTCAACCCTATGTCACCACAATAAATCTACCTAGATCAACTACATCTTGAGGAGAAGAGTAAGCAAAAAAGTGAACCCCTAAACACTAATCACCACAAAGAAAGTGAGAGTTTCAGAGAAACAAAGTCAAAGGCCTATGAGAGCTTACCTGTGAGAAAACACTCCAACTTTTATATGAGAGCTAGTGAGATCAAGAGAGTTATACACAAAACAATCTTTCCTTATGTTTGTGTACAAAGAAGCGCTTATGAATGTGACTAACTTAGAGCCGGTACTACCCAGCGAAGTCATTTCTCTTTTGCAGAGTTCCCATAGGACAACTCGAGTGAACTGCCACTAATCCGCGAAATAGAAAACCAAATTGGTTTTATGCCCTGAGCTTCCTTACCTAAACAACCCTCTTATAGGAAAAACCCTTTGGAAACCAAGGAACTTCAAAAGCAAGTAAGTGAGCTCATGGAGAAGGGTTACATTCGTGAAAGCATGAGTCATTGTGTCGTACCCGTTTTATTGGTACCAAAGAAAGATGGCTCATTGCGCATGTGTTTTGATTGTCGAGCTATCAACAACATCATTTTAAAGCATCGACATCTCATTCCTAGGTTAGATGACATGTTAGACGAATTACATGGGTCTAGTGTGTTCTATAAAATTAATTACATAGTGGATATCATCAAATCCGCATGAAAGAAGGGAATGAATAGAAAACGGCTTTCAAAACTAAAAATGGTCTATATGAGTGGTTAGTCATGCCATTTGGCTTAACCAATGCGCCTAGTATGTTCATGCGTCTAATGAATCATGTTTTGAGAGGATTCGTAGGATTTTTTGTTGTCGTCTACTTTGATGACATTCTGGTCTATTAAAAGAACTTCGGCGAGCATGTTGAACATTTGCATTGTGTGTTAGAAGTTCTTAGAAAAGAAAATTTGTATGCCAACTTGAAGAAATGCACCTTTTATATGGATAACCTTTTCTTATTAGGTTTTGTTGTTAGTGCACAGGACATACGAGTTGATGAGGAGAAAATCAAAGTTAGTCGGAAATGGTTAAGTCCAAGATCTGTGAGCGAAGTCTGAAGCTTCCATGGCTTAGCCAGATTTTATAGATGGTTTGTTATGGATTTTAGCACTTTATCCAAGACACTTACAGAAGTAATCAAGAAAGAAGTTGGATTCAAGTGGGAGAAGGCACAAGAAGAAGCGTTTTAGGCTCTAAAAGAGAAACTCACAAACGCCCTCTTCTATCTTTTCCTAACTTCTTGAAAACATTTAAAATTGATTATGATGCTTATGGTGTAGGTATTGGAGCTTTCCTTATGCAAAAAAATAGACCAATATCTTATTTCAGTGAGAAGTTTGGAGGCGCCACTTTGAATTACCCCACGTATGACAAAAAGCTCTATGCCTTAGTACTAGCTTTGCAAACTTGGCAACACTACCTCTGGCCAAAGGAGTTTGTGATTCATACGGATCACGAGTCACTTAAACATTTGAAAGGCCAACAAAAGTTGAATAAGAGGCATGCTAGGTGGGTTGAATTTATTGAGACTTTCCCTTATGTCATTCGCTACAAGCAAGGTAAGGAGAACATAGTTGCCGATGCATTATCCCGGAGGTATACTCTACTCTCTACTATTGAAGTGAAAATTCTAGGTTTTGAGAAAATTAAAGAATACTATGAACATGATCTGGATTTCAAAGAACTTTATCAATCTTGTGCAAAGTTTTCTAATGGGAAGCATTATAGGCTAGAAGGGTTTTCTCTTCTTTGAGAACCGCCTATGTGTACCTAAATTTTCTTTGCGAGATTTTTTCATCATGGAAACACTTGGAAGAGGTCTTATGGGACACTTTGGAATCGCCAAGACCTTGAGCATTCTTCAAGAACCTTTTTTTTGCCGCACATGAAAAGGGTTGTAGAACGGATTTGTGTAAGATGTGCAATATGCAAACAAGCTAGGGCTAAGGCACAACCGCAAGGTACATATACCTCTTTGCCTATTCCTAAAGCACCTTGGACTGATGTGTCAATGGACTTTGTGTTAGGATTTCCTAGAACTAGGAAAGGATGAGATTCTATCTTTTTGTTGTAGATCGATTCTCTAAAATGGCACACTTCATTCCTTGTCACAAAACTGATGATGCATCCTTGGTAGCCGAACTATTCTTTAGATAAGTTGTTAGGTTACATGGAATACCTAGAACTATTGTGTCAAATAGGATACCAAGTTTCCAAGTCATTTTTGGAAGACCTTATGGTCTAAGCTAGGCACCAAGATTTTGTTCTCTACTACTTGTCATCCTCAAACTGATGGTCACAGTGAAGTAGTCAATAAGACATTATCTACTCTTTTACGTGCCATTATCAAGAAAAACATTAGAACTTGGGAGGATTGTTTGCCACATGTTAAATTTGCTTACAATTATTCCACTCATTGTGCATCTAAGTTCTCACCATTTCAACTTGTCTATGCTTTTAATTCTTTATCACCGTTAGACTTGATCCTTTTGCCTTTAAGTGAACTTGCTAGTTTAGATGGCCAACAAAAGGCCGAGGTTGTGAAACAAATGCATAAAAAAGCAAGGGTCAACATTGAAGCAAAGACTTTGCAATATCAAAAGACAGCTAACACAGGCAAGCGAGAACTCATCCTGGAACCCGGAGATTTTTTGTGGATTCACCTAAGGAAAGAAAGATTTCCCAATGAAAGAAAGTCCAAACTCTTTCCTAGAACCGATGGACCATTCAAAGTTTTGGAGCGTGTCAACAACAACGCCTACAAGATCGAGCTTCCAAGTAAGTACAATGTGTATTCTACTTTCAATGTTTCTGACTTGATTCCTTTTGTTGCAGATGAGCATGATTTGAGGTCAAATCCTTTTCAAGAGGAGCAGGATGATATGATCATGGGAAGAAACAGGGAAGATGAGCCTATGACAAGAGCAAAGGAGCAAAGGCAAAGAAGCTTAAGGAAACTTTGGTGATTCTAGTTCAAGAAGTGGCAACATCAATACGTAAGGAGGTCATGAAGCACGATACTTTGGTTTCCATCCAACCAAATGCTAGAGAAGGATATTAGATGGCTTCAAAAGACAAGATTGTACTCTTTTTCATTATCCTCGGTTTGATCCTAAATGAGTTTTCCGGGAAAGGTTTTAATAAGGCAAGCTTGATCTTCTACACTTAAGTCATCTTTATTCTACTCTTAGCCAATGAAAAACTTACCCCAAAATGGAGAATTCATGAAGAGAAAGGCCCAGCCTATCAAGTCATCCAAGATGTTTTTCTCTTCATTTTTAATGGTTTAGGCATTTTTATCTTTTAATAGGTTTAAGTTTTTAGTTTTTAATACAAATCTTAATGATTAGTTAGATACTTTTCTCCTCTCGGCCGCCTAGAACTAATAAAAAGTGGCTAAGGAGTAGAGTTTTATCATCATCAATCATCTTTTCATCAATAAATATTCTCTTTATTTTAGCAACACTTTTTGTTCCTTAGGAACATTTTGATTGGCTTGGTGGGTCATATCCAAGGAGTCTTAGAGGTTTATCAAGTGAAGCTCATATCAATTGTGTGGCCACTTTATCGACCAAAGTTTTGAAGATTCTTGTCATAAGTATTGGTCCTAGGTTTCACATACCTAGTTATGGTGCTTACTTGTTCTTTATCATCAAGATCTCCATCGCCTAGGAGATTGAAGAGATAAAGGAAGGCTTGGATTTGAGTTTAATATACCCTCACTTTGAATCTTGATCGCCTTCAGCTTTCAAGGATTATTCCTTATCGGTTCCAACAAAATTGATCCTTCGGAAATATTTTATCACCCGTGACCCAACTATTCGACTAATCTTAAGTGCATCGGACACTGATCCTTCTGAGGAATCCCAAGACCTTAAGAAATACAGAGTATGTGGAGGAAAATAATCCTAGAACTTGAGAATCAGATGTAAAAGAAAGCGGAGAAGCTTCAATGTCCAGTAATAGAGAAAGCCTTCGAGATTAATTAGAATGAGAATCGGCGAGAGGGAGGGATCCCTTAATGACCTTTGTTCATGAACATATTAATCGTTTGGATCGTCATAATCATCAAACAAGCTCGAGCCACTTAACTCCGGCCCCACATTTCTTGAAAGTAGTGACAATGATGCAGAATCTGGGAACTGAGCATTTTGAAGGAGGTACAGACCCCTTCGCGGCTGACACTTGGTTAAAAAATATGGAGAAAAACTTTAATGCCACTCGGTGTTCGGAAGAATTTAATAAAGATGTGGTTGTATATTATTTGAACAAAGATGCATTTAACTAGTGGTGTGCGGTGGAGAGATGATTTGGTCGGTACTCATCGTCTTACTCCTGGACCGATTTCTGCAATGAATTTCTGAGGAAATACTTTCCTGCCGAAGTCCAGGATCCGTTGGAAAGACAATACTTGGGACTCGATCATGGTGACAGGACTGTCCGAAATTTTGAGCCCAAGTTTATGCGCCTTTGACAATATGCACATTATGGACCGGATGACGAGCATGCTGTAGCTCGTAAGTTTATGCACCGAGTCTGACCTGAATTGTGGAGTCCCTTACAGGTGGTGGACTTTGATAGTCTGCCTAGTTTGGTGGAAATGGTTGTGAATGTGGAAGAAGGGATAACAGTGGAGCGAGAGATAACCGTGGAGCGAGATCTAGCTGCAAGATCAAGTACGGTGCGTGATTTGAGTCAACAAAGTCCAAATACGATGAATTAAGAAAATCGTAGTAGGGGACATTTTAATAGAGGCGCACAAATTACCGCTAGACCAGGCTAATTCGTCTTATCGAAATGTTATCATTGTGGGCAACACGAGCATATGCAAAAGGCATACTTAAACCCAGAAGCAAGGGTTTTACTGGATAGCATTGTATGGTTTACATGCAATGAAAGAGGTCATTATGCCACCTTTTGTCCGCATAGGCAGTCGGCACCGACTGCTGAACCCTTAGCTATTCAAGCCCCCACTAACCGTCTTGCCATAGGACCCGCTCCTAAGAGGCAAACGACCAAGGGTAGAGTGTATACCCTACCTTAAGCTTTCTAAGCTAGGCAAGTGTAGCTTCTGGAAAAAGGAAATCGTGTTTTAAGGTCACCGAGTATTGGAACACGATGTGTTTGCCGATCCAGAAAAGATTGCAGTAATCAAGGACTGGCCCCAATTGACTAATGTTTCTGAAGTTCAAAGCTTCTTGGGTTTAGGTGGATATTACCGTAAGTTTGTCAAGAATTTTGCTACTCCATCTAAGTCGTTAACTCGGTTAACTAGGAAAGGAATTAAGTTCCATTGGGATGAAAAGGCAGCAAACACATTTGAACAACTGAAAGAAGCATTGACTACTGCGCCTGTTCTAGTGCTACCTGAACCTAATCAACCTTACACGATGTACACTAATGCATCTCGAGTAAGTTTGGGTTGTGTACTGATGCAAAGTGATAAGGTTATTGCTTATGCATAACGTCAGTAAAGGAAACATGAGGAGAACTACCCCACGCATGACTTGGAGAAGGTCGTGGCGGTAATTGCGTTAAAAATCTAGAGATCGTATCTTTATGGAGAAACCGTCCAAGTCTTTACAATTCATCAAAGTCTCAAGTATTCATTCGCCCAATCTAACATGAACTTGAGATAGCAGAGATGGATAGAATTTATAGCAGACTATTACTTAAAGATTCTTTACCATCCCAGAAAAGCAAATGTTGTAGTGGATGTTCTAAGTTGTAGACAAGCAAATGTAGACATTAGAAAGGACTTTGAAGTTTTAGAGGATGGATTTAAAAGGATAATTCAAACGGCACTTGAAGGTGAAACCACTGAACCATTAGGACTTTAAGCCGTGACTAATTCAAAGGATCCCTGATGAACACGAGAAGAGTTGAACTTAAAGAAAATCACAAATAAGCTGGGAGATACAGGTGAATGAAATGAAAGTGGATATTATGTAACTCATGATGGCACTCTACTATTAAATGGAAGGATTACGGTCCCCGAAGGACGAGAATTAAGGAAGGATATTCTAAGGATGGCACATCAGTCATTGCTTAGTATTCATCCCAGAAGTACCAAAATGTACTGAGACATAAAACGATACTATCATTGGCCAGGAATGAAGATATTGGTAGCTCAGTGGGTGCCACAATGCCAGACTTGTCAACAGGTCAAGGTTTAACATCAGTTGCGCGAGGGATTGCTGCAAAGTCTACCAATTCTGGAATGGAAATGGGAAGCCGTTGCAATGGATTTTATAACTGGATTACCAACTGCACCGGGAAGAAGAAATTATGCAATATGGGTGGTGATGGACCGTGTAATTAAATCTACACACTTACTACCAGTTAAAGTGATAGATCGGATGGTAACGCTAGCCGAGTTATACTTAAAATAAAATTTTTGACTCCATGGAGTACCGGCTAGCATTGTGTCGGATCGAGATCCATGATTTACTACTTAGTTTTGGCATGCCTTTCAGGATACCTTAGGATCTTAGTTGCATATTAGTACAAACTCAGATCCATGAGTTATGTTGTTACAAGCCTAAACTCCACTAATCAACAACTAATCACCCAAATCTACCAATCCCACGAGTTCTAAAAAGACTACTCTCACTCAACCAAAGCAATAAACTTGATATTTGCATAATCATGATTAATTAAAGAATATTTAAGGGATTTTAAAAGAAAAAGAGATTAGATAACTTGAAATAGAAAGGTTCATGCAAACGGTTTCTAAGAAAAACCCAAAAGTGGCTAAAAGAAATCTCTAAATAAAACATAAACTAATAACTTAGGTGTAGAGAGTATTTATAGTGGAAAATAAAAGAGCTTGGTCAACACATAACTAGCAGGGTCCAACCCAGTTTAAAGATTTGAAATCAAAGAAAGTTGTTTCTGTGGACGTCATTTGGCCGCTGGGAATTACGGTGGCTCCCAGCGGTGGTCACTTGGCTGCTGCATTTGGCCATTCGGAGCTACCGGGGCCATCTGGTCGCTGAATCTGGCCACTGGAAAATATCTATGTTGACTCCCCACTGCACGAGTCTTCCAGATCTTAAGGTGAATTCTCATCAAATTTCACCGGGTACACCAAACTGCGAAGATTGTCCACTAGACCTCCGTGACATGCCTTGTCCACTAGGTTCGGCCGCTGTAACTCCGATCCTTAACCAAGTCACACTAAACATGATATATGAAATGAAATGGAGAGGATGGTAAAAACTCAACAAATTATCTAACACTTTTGATGCGCAGAAAATCCTAAATCTAAAACTAGATGATCAAGTAAATTTTGGCATTAAGAACATGTGAATCAAAGAACCTAAGGATAGAAAATTTCTAATAACAATAATATCATCAAACCATTGAATCCCCTACTTAGAACCCTAAAACCCAATTGAGGAATTACTCACATAGCGAAAAAACAAAAATGATTGAAGAAAACATAATTAAGTTGTAGAAATAGAAGAAACGGGTGTAGAAATCTTCTCCAAAGTGTCAGAGAGGATTGATTTTTCTCCCACGTTTGCTTACAATGCAAAGAGATAAAAATTGGGTCTCCCAAAAAACGTAGAATATAATTTAAAAGCGTGGAATCAAACCTAGGTTTCTATGAGGTAAAGATAGTATATAGAGTGTAAAAATGACATGGGTCGATCAGGCCCAAAAAAAGGTAAAAAGAAAGCGGCCGATTTAAAACATTTTCTTAGCTTGGAGAGTCTGTCAAACTAGCGGGTTTGTACGTGCAACGACCGGTTTAGACATCTTTTTTGGTCTTGCAGGTCTCTTATATTTGGATTTGGATTTTGATTTGTATGTATGTTCTGGACATGGATTAGGTTTGTTAAATTTTAAGATTATGTATATTTTAGATTTGCAATCTAGGAATTATTGTATATATATATTAGTTAATTGATATGTTAATTTGTTAATTTATTGATAAAATTATGTATATTTTGTGATTATATGATTTTATTTCCATATATTAAAGTAAGATGTAAATAATTTTTTTGGGTATATTTAAGTTATATTTTTTTGTATTTCTTGTTTGTGATTAATTGAATTAATTTTTTTATTTTTTGTTTTATTGTCATTAATTGGATTATTTTGTTTTATGTTTCTTATAAATTTATTTCTTTTTGTGTAATGAGGTTTTATTCTTCACTATCACTGCAAGTGCACATGTTTGCGCAGTATTATAGATTAAGGACGAATAACCCAATTTATATGCAAGCACATGTCCTAAAATCGATTGGATTTGTTTTTGATCGATCTCCTTGAGGATCAATCGACCCTGCCGTAAATTCGCACCATTTCATTAAATCTTCTATCTAGTTGATCCATCTTTTTTATCCTTGAAGTCTTGAAAGGTCCAGAGCTTGCCTAAACTATCTATTTTGCTCCAACGGCCTTTAAAAAAGTAAAAACTATGTACAAACACAAAAGGACATAAAATCTAATCTAGACTTAATATATGACACTATAAACCTATAGAATCAATGAGTGAAAACCATTAAAACCATGACACATCATATATATAGTTGGATTTCTTTCAGTTCATGGCCAAGAATGATGAACAATTTGGAACCATGTATCATAACTACATCTGGAACTGGAGCGGAACGAGAACATTAAACTCTTACGACACCGATAACAATTAGTAGTTTTTTTTTAATTTTTAAAATAGAAAACAATTTTTATTTTGAATATTTCTTTTGTATTTTGAATATTTGTTAATAATTTTAATTGCATTTACAGTTTTTATTTTAATATTTGAAAATTATGAATTATTTTACATATATAATTTTACTTAAATATCACCCTTTGAAATTTTAATATTATAATTAGAAATCCCTAGCAAATATGTAGCAAATTTGCGAGGGAACTGCAACAAACCACAATCTCCCTCGCAAATCAGTCGCAATTTTGTGAGGGAATTGATACCTCTATTTTGCAATGGTTGTATTACAATTTTTGCCCCTCGCAAGGGATTTATGGCGAATTTTGATATACTACGATCGAATTTCTCCCGTCGAAAATTCGTAGCAAATAGGCTTTTGCGATGGATTTGCTAAGAATTATTCAATCGCAAATCGCACGTTTGCTTGTAGTATACTTATCAGTCAATTTCGATTGAGAACACTCCTAAATTTTATCTATGAATTTCCTTGCTTTCTTTGTCTTAGGCACATATGGCTTATTACTTTTTGTCATTGTCACTCTCATGAGATTCAAACTCAACATGTTAGATTGCTCCCATACCTCATAGAGAGACTTTTCAGTTTCAGAGCATTCGTCTGTAATAGCTAAGGGCTCCTTATCCATGAATGTGAGCTACAAAATTCGCACTTAGGAATTTGTTTAAAGCAAGGAATTATTAAGGGTAAGATTCTAATATGAAGCAACAAGCTAAATAATCTTGTATAAATGAAGTGGATTTTTATTGAGTGGAAAGGCTACAGATCGAATGAAAGATTACAAGTTATAGGGAAAAGTAATCAGTAAACAGTGTTTGAGCTCTAGATATAGGTCGTGTATGCTTAGAATGATCTCTGATCCTTCTTCTGTAACCCCCTGCTATTGAATTCCGTGAATCCTGCTCCCATCTCGTATATCTCACAATTATAAACTGCTCTGTAGTTTCTGCTTTGTAACCTCCTTGATGTTGACCAATTCGGCTTGCACTCCTGCCTTTGGTTTACACATCTAACTCTCGCTCTAGTTGTTGTACTTTACCCGTCGGCTCACTAGTGAATTGGCCTATAAAGGCCTCTTGAGCATGTTGGCTTTTTAGGCTTATCTGAAGCTGAGTTGTGCTAGATCGATCCCGAACAATGAGTATTGCATGGTTCAATGCCATTACACCACCATGAAACAGATCTATTCGGACCACTCCTCGTAGTTCAAGCCTTTATAGTTGACAACAGAGTTAGTGAATGCAAACAAATTTGATGAAGCTGCAAGCATTATACATGTTTACCCATATTCTTAAGGGTATAAATTTTAATGTAAAAAAATTATAATATTAATTACAACTAATTTCTCGAACAATAAAATGATAAAACCAACAAATGAATAAACTAAAAGACCTCATGAGAATAACAAATGAAAAATGATAAAAGAGAAACTAAACAAATAAATACAAAAAAACAACACTTAATAGTATATGAATAAGTAATTTAAGCATAAACAATCATAATATTAATTATGTGGTTGCCATTGAGAAACCGGTTATCTACAGGAGATCACACTCGAGCTTGGGAAACGATCCAGCATTGTTTTTTTTTTGTGGAGAAAAAGATGAATCTTGTAACCATCTATTTTTTGCCGGCCTTTATTCATTAACTATGTGACTCTTCTTAGTTGAAAAACTCATTGGTGAGGATGCAAATAAGGATTGGAATGAGACACTCAGTTCTGATCTAGTCGCTGGTCATAGGTACATGAATTATATCCTTATTTGTATTTTTCAGTCTTGTATCTACGATTTATAGGGAGAATGGAACTCTCGTATCAATCAAGGGAGTTCGATAATGATGTCACAACTCTCTCGTTCAGGCCCGGCCCTGACCTAAAGCCCAATAAGCAAGGGCTTTAGGCACCAAAATAATGGGCTAAAATAAAAGGGCATCAAATCAGATAAAAAATATATATGGGCAAAATAATTTTTTTGGCTTTAGGTGGTATTTCTTATTGGGTCGGCCCTGCTCTCGTTAATGATGTCACAACTCTACTCTTTTAAATACATGTACCCTCACAAGTTAGAGGGTTTGATTTGAAGATGGTTTGAAGTGAGATCATCATATTTCATTTTTTTTGGCAATCTATTTTCCAGCTGAAATTGTTGCTTCTTTTTTTCCCCCCTCTGTAAATAACACTTTTGTTGATTACTAAATTTGAAATTTCAACAAAAAAAATCATAATATTACTTACAACTAATTCAAACACAAAAATGATAAAACCAACAAATAAATAAATTAAAAGAAACCACTAGAACAACAAAGCAAATAAAAATAAAAGATGAACTTAAAAAAAACTACACTTAATCATATATGAATAAGCCACTTAAGCACTTATAAATACTTATATTATTAATTACAACTAATTCACACAAACAATGATAAAACCAAAATATAAATAAATTAAAAGAAATTATGGGAACGACAAAGCAAAGAAAAATAAATAATAAACTCAACAAAAAACAAAAAAAACAACAACAACATTTAATATATAGTCATATATGAATCCTCATCACTAATAAAAAATTGTAACATTACTAATTCATCAAACACAAAAATGGTAAAACTAACAATAGAATAAATTAAAAGAACGCATGAGAAAAAGAAATCAAAGGAAGAAATCAAAGCATTTATAGGAGAGATGAGATTTCTTCACCCATAAGCTACAAAAACATAAGCTAAAAGCTATGAAATATAAGAATAACAAGTCGGAATTGCTCAAACAAAAGTTTTTCAGATTTTTTGATTTAATAATTTTTGTTTTTTCAAAATCTACTCCATTAGCCAAACACTCCAATTCAACTTATATTTTTATTATGTTAATCTTATTCCCTTTGCCGAACACTAAAAATTAATTTATTAATATCTCCATAAATAACTAAAATCAAATTCTTGTTAACATAATAATTTATATTTATTCTTTTTAAATGAAATCAAAATATAATAATTGCCAACTTATTTTCTTTAAACAATTTTTCTTTTTTTCATATTTTGTAAATGTAGAAATTAATAAAAAAACAGCAAAAAATACATATAAAATAACTAATATAGGATGAAATAGTTGAGTATATTAATAAAATTATAAGTTTAAAATTTTAAATACTAAAATATATAAATATACCAAACGTCAATAAGATAATTACTATCCATAAAATCTATATAAATATACAATAATAAAACACATAAGATAACAATTAAAATGTTAATTATACAACAAAATAAGTTAACTATATGTATATATATAAAAATATCAACACAAACTTTGCTATCTTGAAACATATTAAAAATTCATATTAAATTATTAAATAATACATTCTATTAAAATAAAATTATCACCAAAATTAAATAGCAAATTTTTTTGCCGTACGTGGAATGGGTTCTTACCTACTATGAAATGTATTCCCTGTAGCATGGACAAACAACAAGTAAACTATAAAAACTAGGTAAAAACCCATCAGATTTTCCTGAATATTTTTTGGGTAGTTTTATATTAATATATATATTCATATATTTGAAAATGTATTATGACTTTTTTGATATATTTCAAGATAAAAAAATTTTTGTGTTTGGTTTTTATCATATACTATATTATTTGATATAGTATATTTGTAATATTTGTAAATATTATTTGGTTTTTATATCATGTACGTGCGAGGTTATATTTGTAAAATAAATTATTCAATATAGTATTTATAATGTGGACTCATACCATTTTGGTATTTAATTTGATTTTTGGTTTGATTTCAATATATTTTATTAATATTTGAATATTTTAAATAATAATGGTTTCACCAGTATTTTAAAATTTGAAACGACCTAGATGTTGGATCGACGTCAAACTGCATGATATTAATAGTAGGTTAGATTTGTATTAAACTCGTTAAAATTTATAAGTGAGGGGTTATATATAAAAACATATAACATTGTTAGTTAATTGGTATATCATATTGACTTTAAAGACATATCAGTTTTGATATTTATTTATTATCGGATTTGTTGTAAGGGGGTTTATTAACGTTTAAAATTTTAAAATAACATATGTACTAACTATTTTTTGTAAGTTTATATGAAAGAATGTAAAATAAATTTATAATGTTTTTTAATCTCAAATTTATAAATTATATGTAATATAAAATTTAAATTTATTTTAAAATGCCAAATGATTTTATAATAAATATAAATAGTGAAAGATGTTTAATAATTAAGTTATTTATTATTAAATTGAAAATTTAATTTTTTTGATAAATAAAAAAATGAAATTTAATTAACTGGACCATGAATAGTCCATGAGTTGATTAATCTTTTGTCATTATTTGGACCGAATTTATTAGAAACTATTGGGCCAAAGTTTCTTTAATGAATCTATTTAAAAGAAACTATATTTGATATAGTAAAGTAATATTAGTTTGATAATTATAATAAAAAAATAGGTAAGATAATCTCACCGACAACTTTACCTTTCTTTTTTTCCTTTCTCGAAGTTGAATCAAACTGTTAAACTAATTGTCTCTTCAATCTTTGATTTGTTATTTTGGTCATCAAATCTTCTCTTCAAAACACAAATATACATGGAATCGTTTCGTTTAGAAATTTTTTTTATTAAGTTTTGGATTCTATAAATTCTTGTCTGATTATACACGAATCTCTTGTAAATTGGTGGCTGATTGTCTTCATCAAATTCATGAAATGCAAAATTTAATCGAATCGTCTCCAATATCGATTTGTTACAGTATCTTAAGTGTTTTTATTTTCAATTGGTTTTCTCAGTCAACTGTTTCGATTGATAGTATAGGTAAGTATCAATTCTAAAATTTCAGATTTTGGTATCAAATAATGTTGCATGTTGATTGTTCAGTTTATATTTGAAATTAAGAGTTGATATATAGATTCAAAATAATTTTTCGAAATATCTACTAGATTTGTGTTTTTCATCTTCGTCATTCCGATTTCAGTTTCTCAATCTTTATGTTTGCTTCTTTGTATAAACAGGCAAAGAATATTAGATGGTCATGTCTTTGAATAAGATCAAGTCATAAGTTGTCATAAGTTGTCATAAGTTTTTCAGGAAGAAGGAGACAGAGTATATTCTTCTACAAAGACATAAGTTAAGTGTTCCTGAATTTAATTTTTACAATGTTTGAGATAGATAAATAGTTTTCTTAATTGTTGAACTGTTGTATTTGAAGAACTATTAGAATTAGTACAATCGAACTTATTTGTGAAACTCTGTATGTGATGTTAAATTCTTATTTTATTTTTGATTTTGATAAGTCAAGGAAATGTTTTGGCAAGTTTTTTACTTCATCCGTTAAACAACAACGTTTGGCAATTTTTTTTTCTTACTAAAAAAATAATTACATTTACACATGTCATCAAAACAATTACATTTATATTTTTCTTGGTTATTGAGAAAACAATTACATTTGTCTTGTTATTGAGAAAACATCTTCAATCGAGAAAAATTTTAATCGATCGGTTTATCTATCCAAAACATGCATTATCTCTCCGACACTACTAATCTTCGCAGGAGAAGATATTTCCACTAACTATGCTCCGAAAAATCACTTATCCTATGACCTTCTCCTACATCTTCTTCTGCACCTCCACCTTCATCATCGCAACAACACATGACAGCACCTCCAGCTATGGTTGTTACAATGAACGAAGGTGTAATTCAGAACACTAGTAACAACAATTTGCAACTGAACATCGCATCTCCAAACCCTACTTCGAATCAAACAATTTTTGGATCAGCAAATACAAACTCAGCTACTCGTTCAAACTCAACAGCAACAACAAAATCAGCAATTTCCTCAACAACAACAACAGATTATGCAGCAAATCTCTTCTTCTTTGATTCCTCAATTATCGCAGCAACAACAACATATGAGTCCACAACAAATTCCATTGTCGAGTTAACAAATAGCTCAATCATTTCAGCGACCTCCTTCTGTTTCTTGCCTGAACCAATGCTTAACGGTGCAGCTAGAGCAGCTCAGATGAATATTCAACCCCAATTATTGGCATCTTCGGTACTACATTCTTACTTTTACTCTCTTTCCCTCTATTGATTCAATTCAGGCATTTTATAAAATATCTTATTTTTTTTACTCTCATGTTTTGCGATGGAGTGTCAAAATTATAGCTTCTTATTTTTTTTTTCTTTCGAGTTTGACTTCAATCTTCTTGCTGCAATTAGATTGTTGATATCTTCTTAGGTTAGGATAAAGCTGATGAAAAGTATTGTGATGGAGAAGACTGCAATTGTGTGTTTAATAGGAATATGAACACTTACAATGGATGCAAGCATTGGGAATGATGGGATCATTGAATTTGAGTTCACAAATGAGAGGTAATGCTACTCTCTATGCTCAGCAGCGAATCAACACGGGGGCAGATGAGACAACAATTGCCACAACAAAACTCTCTTACTTCACCTAAGGTATGGCTCATAGATACAAATGACTTCTCGTGTTGGACCCTTTCACTTCTATTGGCAACTAAAAATACCTTGTATTTGACAGATTTACTATGTATTGTAAAATCTGACCTATATATGTATAGAGGTACGAATACATTTATATTGTACAAAGTGAGAAATTCCTGATCCTCTTGTAAGCATGTGTTTCTTCCTTTTCTTGTAAGTAATGGCTGAAGCAAATGTCGGGAATAGCTAGCCCCAAATTCATTTTGACTCCAACAGAGTCAAAGACAGGCTCTGCTCTTACAGTAGCAGCACCAACTACAACAATTGTCTTCCTCTCAGTTACACCAATCTTCTATGTCCTTGAATCAGCAACAATTATCACAGATTATACATCAACAACAACAACAATAACAAATAGGCCAGGCGCTGATAAACTAATCCAAGCAAATACAGCAGATGCAACAACTATAACATCATCAATTGAATAGCTCGAAGATTGAGATGAGCCGCTGAAATTGAATACCTTGGAGAGTACATCGCTCATTACGCCGTACCATTCGCTCGGTGTGGTGATTGCGGCGGAGGAAGTCGTCGAGAGTAAGTAGATTACAAGAAGCATCGTCATCTTTGGTGCTGGAGAGTCCACTGTTTAAGCGAAGGTGGTCAAGCCAAGTGGAGGCAGCGGGCTTGTCGTCGATCACGGAGCTGACCGTTGGAGGCGACGACGATGGAAAATTATTTTTTTTCACTGTTGAGAATTTATTGTTTACGATACTGGTATCATATTATAAACTCTGATATTGTCTCAGAAATGTCTACTGATGTTATCATCATTTGTTAGCAAGGCAAACAAAAATTATGGTTGATTATGTAGAAAAGACAATTTTATAGATCCTTGTAAATAACATTGTTTAAATGTAGGATTATGATCTCTCATTTGCTTATTTATCCGCTCATCATACCACATAATAGCACCACAATATGCACAAGAGTATACTAGATCACCTTGATCAATATATTCTGAAAATCAAAATACAAAAATATTAGAAAATCATTATCATTATTATAATTTATAATATGAAATAGATCAAGTAAATAGACACAATCAAGAGTAATAATAATGTACTTTGTTTCTTTGATTGTTTTTAAACTTTAGTAGTAGGTTTGTTCTTAACAAAAGCTTTTGTCAAGCTTTCATCTAACATACTGAGAAAATGAAATCTTGTTTTAACTTCTTCAGGAATATTTTCAATTTCTCAATCATCAGATGATGTGTCATAAGAATTTTCATCTTCAATACTACATTCATAAACTTGTTCATTTTCTTTGAACTTTGTGGACTGTTAAAGATAATTCCCTTTGTAGCTATAGTTAAAACATGTTTTGAGATATTCAATAACTCACTTATTATATATTTTATGAGTTGGATTTAAAATAGATGAACAAAGGTTATCTTGTTTGCTAGTAACAGATGGAGGAGAATATGTTTTAACTTAACTCTGGTTTTGCCTTATTGGATTTGTAGGGGTATTTCTGAAAGGAATTTGAACATCACGTATGTATGTAACATTTTCCAATACTTGTAATGGTAGTATTCTTATATTCATGTCAGTTCCTCTGTCTAGTATTCTAGAAATTGCAATATTTCTATCAGTCTTCTTAGCTGATCTTAGAGAATTCGGATATCTAATAGTAGATTGATCTAATAAATAATGATAATATTAATTAGTTTTAAAATGGTAAAATAACAGAAAATAGTGCAATAATGTGAATAACTTACCACTTAAATAATCCTTTTATCTAAGTACAGTTCCAGTCATTTTCTTTTTTCAATGAAGATATTCATGTATCACTCTTTGCCAAATGGTAGTGATATATTGTTGACATTTTCGAATTGAAGGTTATGTTAGAGTTAAATATGAGCCAAAGTTGTCCTCATATAGAATTAACATTTTTGGATTATTTTTAAGGTTAGAGTTATATATGAATCAAAGATGTAGTGATATATAATTGACATTTTCAATTTTAGGTTAGGCTAGAGTTATATATTAATAAATGTTTTATTAATATTTTGTTAATTTTTGGAAAGGAAAAACAAAGGAGAACATTATTCATTTGAAAATCCGAAATTTAAAACTTGCCAATGTAGGCATTACTGGTGTTCCTAAAAACTGAATTTTTTTAAAAAAATGAATATCTTGAATAATTAAAACACAAAAATATGCAAATTTGTTGATTGACGAATCACTTTGATGCAGTATCCACTTTATTATTCTCACCTTGAATCTCTTTGTATTCAATATTAGTAGCGGTCGACTAATTTTCACTTTTAATCTCTTCCTTTTCAATATCAAGGCACATGTTTTATTGGAAGTTGATGACTGCTCTGATATATATTCAGATTCATCCTCTTTATTTCGTTTGGAGGGAGTAGTTGAAGCAACACCAAAGAATCAGATATATCACTACTATTAGTCAAGGCAAGTGATTCTTCTATTAAATTTAAGTTAATAATCCAAATAAATAAACATATTGATTATAAAAATATAAAAACATAAATAATATTTTACCTGATGAATAAAAAGGTCATTAGTAGTAACTGAACCCTGAATATCTGACTCTTCAATATTATCAACAATTGATGTATCATGACCCAACCAAAAGTGAGAAACTTTGTAAGTGTCCTTTCCATCATAGATGTTATCTTTTTCAATGTTCAATGTTTACCATTTAAATCTTGCAAAGCTTGAACAGTATTAGTTGGGTCTTGAATCTTTAAATAAGATTAAGATAAAGTAAAATAAATGAAAAAAACTAATATGTGAATTATATATAGTTTACCTCATTCCAATGACCTTCTAAGAGATCATTAGAAGATTGCCCTATGATCTCAAATGCATTATTGTCCCACAACATATAGTTAGACTCACCAGTGCTATCCATCACCCCAACAATTAGTTTGTACCTATATTATGAAACAAACCATTTAGGTACATGGGTAACTATATTAAATAACATTTGTAACAAATCAACTATATTTATTAGTAATACAAATAGTGGCAAATAGTTACCTTGGTACAACCTTAGGTGTTTCTTCTCTACATATACCTTACAACCTCATTTTCCTTTTTAGGTACCAGGTATGCTGTTTTGATACATTTTAGGCAGCAAAAGTAATACCAATAATAGTCTATGCCAATCCTAAACATAGTACACATGATCTTGCACTTGCCAAATCTACAAATAAACAATACGTTTAGGTCATGTTAGTAAGTAAGTGGATAAACATAGTATATGAAAAAATTTCGAACAGTAATTTATGAAATAGTTTTCCGAGGAAACCGATGAAAAAATTCTTTTTCACAATCTTGCACTTTTTGGCTTACTTTCTTGGACAGTTAACACTAGTTGATCGTTCAGTAAACTAAAATGAAAAAATCATGTAGTACCTAAATAATAGCCATTTAAACATGAAAATAGGATTAGTTAGTTTAATAGTCTACATACTTGGCCATAAAATCTTCCACGACTATGTAGTTTGCATTGATTTCTAACAAAGATGTGTCATAGGCATTTGAAATTGATCTCACACATGTTTATAACTATAAGGAATTAGTGTACAGTAGTTTTAAATATATTGAAATCATTTGTGTGCATATATAATAGAAAAAACCTTTGAATGTGTTGATTTTAGAAAATCGAATCAAACATATGACCATCTCATCACCTGCATTCTATCAGTAAATATTTACTATAGCGTACATGGTAATCTTTCATCACTAAAAAAAACATTTTCATTATTAGTATTGATACATTATTAAATAGGATAAATCGAATAATAAGAATATAGTTATACTTTATGTTTCTAACTTCAAACTCAAGTTTTTTGTAGGTTTTTCCTTGATCTTATAAGTTTTCAATTCACCGACATTGACGGTTTGTCCCAAAATGTCTGAAAAACAAAAAAGATAAATATGTTCATCACATTCTGATTATTTAATATTAATAAATATCAAAATTATTACTAAAAATTTAGAAAATAATAGCTTACCAATCAATATATTTTCACTTAATCCTGCTTCATTTGAAACATCTTGAAAGTTAGCAAAATCAAAAAACATATTATCATAAACTGAAGCACATCTTGTAATAATAGTCGTGCTAATCAAGGACATTTTGTATATATGTTTCGTTGCCTTTAACTTTTCCATCGATTTAGAGAGAATGAAATTTTCAATAATTCTCCACTCTCAAGATTTGATAAATCTTTAAAATTTGTTAATTTATGATTTTTTTAACCGTACCATGAATGAGAGTGCCCTACAATCAAGTTATAAAGGTTAGTAACATAAATTGATATTATAAATATAAATATTAATTATAATATATACTTATACATCAGATAAAATCATGTACAAAGTCTCTCCACCGTAGGTTGTTAGTTGAATCAACGAATGCAAGATTTTAACTTGAATGATCCAAGTCGATTTGTAAGGTTTGATGTCGCATAGATTTTTGTAAGCAACCATTGTTAAAAAGTTTTAGCTCTAACTTTGAAAGAATGTTTAAATGAATTGAGTTATGAGATGAAAGTAGTAAAGTATTTTATATTATTAAGAAAGTCGGCAAAGCTTATGATAAAACATTCTTTCGCAAGATTGTGTATATTTTTTTTAATTTATATTTGTAAATTTGTGCAGATTTCTTGGAGATTTTATTTCTGTTTGTGAAGAATATCATTCGAGGTAAATCTGTTACAAATATGATTGTTTGTTAAGCTACCAAAATTCGAAGATTTATAAATTTGTGAATAAGGATAGAGGATTTGTATATTTGGAAAACTTATTTATTGTTTACGATACTGGTAACTGGTTTTTAAAATTTTGGATTTTGTTTCTGTTTAAATAATTTGCAGATTTCTTGGAGATGTTCTTTCCTTTTGTTAATAATATCAATCAAGGTAAATCTTATTCAATTACGATTGTTTATTAAGAAATCCAATTAAATGATAATAATTAATGATATTATAGTTATTCTTCTTAGAATTTATTTTAAGAAATTTATAGGAAACACAGAATAAATATTGCATATTGCAGATTCGTTAAGATTTATTGATAAGATCGACGCCCCAATTCAGGAAAATATCTGACCCAAAACAACTTAGATCCGCGTGTTTACTTGATCCAGATTTCCCAAATATCCCAAATCAGGTTTTTTCTCTTAGTTTAATTTTAAAGCAATGACATTGTATGTAAATTTATTAGAAGTTAAAGGTTTCTTTTAAAGTTGTGCTTCCCCTTTGATAGTGTATATATATATATATATATATATATATATATATATAGTTCACTTAATTTGGTGTTTGATTAACATTTTTACTACTATCATATGTATTTTATTATTATATATTTAAATATACTTTTATGGATATTAATTATTTAGTTATGAACTTTTGTATATTTTTATATTTAAATTTTAAATTTTATATATTTTTAATATACTATCAACTATTGTCTTCATAAATTGATTATTTTGTATATAATTTTTCTTAAGGTTAAATTTGTTACTCTTTTGCTCATTTGTTACTAATTTCTTAAAAGATAAAAGAAAAAATAAAACAAAAATTATTGAAAGAGAAAAAGTTAGCAATAACTAGTTTTGATTAACACAAAATTATTTACGGAAACAAAAAAAAATTTCGGTTATTCATAAAAACTAGTTATACCGGAGGTCAATTATTTTATTGTCATGTACCAAATTTCATATATTTTTTATTTTTAAAATTTTTATTTCTTTTGTATATGATATATATATATATATATGTGCGTGTGTAGTTTTTTTGTTCTTTTAGTGTTTATATGTTTTTCATGTAATTTAATTTCACTAAACTTAAAGGTTTGAGTGTAAAGGTTTTAACTTCAGTAAAGGTTTGAGTTTTTTTTATTGTACGTATACAGAATTCAGTCGCTTTATACGGTATCTTATAACTCATGATGTCGTACATTTACTTTGTTTTTTTAGCATATCAGATTACAAATAAAAGACAAAAAAATAATCTATAAAGTGACTACATAGTAGGTAAATTTACTAATTGGTAAATATTACGTATAACTATTTTTTGTAACATAAATAAATATGCTCATTCCAAGTTAATTTTTAAGAGAATGTGATTATAGAAAGGATACAATATTTAGTGCGTACCTATAAATAGAAGCAAATTAGATATTAATTTAATCCGAATAACAATTTTTTCCTAAGTAAATGAAAATCCAAATAATTGTTTTGGTAATCATTAAATAAATCCTAACCATTGTAATCATAAATCATGAAGTTGTTAGAAATGTACTATTGGAATTTATACTATGACGCCCTCAAATTTTTTTTCCAAATTCTGAAACACCTCTTTGAAAACAACATTCATTGTTTGTCTTCTTTATCTAGAGTCAAACATACGGTACACAGTAAATCAATGTTTTTTAATCATTGTAACAAATATTTTATTTTACAGTTTAATATTTTGTATTCAGTTTTCATGATAATTTTTAGATTTTTAGATTTTTTTGTTTAGTTTTTATAGTTATTTTTCTTAATTATATGTAATTTCAACTTCATTAAATTAAAAAGTGTTAGTGTTGTTGTTTATTTGATGTATATACCCATTTTTATATTTTGTAAGTAGTTCTAGTATTGAATATATATATATATATATATATGATTAGTTATCTAATATTTGTCTTAAATCTATCCATTTTGGAACGGAAACCCATCTTGTCCGGTATCCTTTGGGATTTTTCATCCTTTAACCTATTTCTATTATATAATTATCTGTTTTGTATTCAAAAATCAATTTTAATAAGTAAAATTTAATTATTATAAATAGGTAGTTCTAAGATTAAAGATATATATATATATATTATATTTTGTATTTTATATTATAAAAATAGTTATCCAATATTTGTCTTACACCTGTTTATTTTTGGACATAAACCTTTCATATCTCTTATCAATCGAAAACTTTCCGTAAAACATATATGAATAAGTCAATAAAACTTCCATGAAAATTTTTTATAAAAAGAGAAACGTAAATCACTAACCTTGATATAAAATCTCGAGATGGAGAGATTGTCGACTAACTTGTATGTACCATAGATTAAAAAAAAAATCTTGATAATATATAGTTAAAGAAGACTGAAATTAAAATTTGATTTTGAAAACGTTCATTATCAAAAAAAAACTTTACATTGTATGCGATTTTAAGAGGTCGGAGTTGTATTGTTACGGTGGTAACAACTTATCCTGGGATACCAAAAACACAGCTTAGGTAAGTCATTATAAACATCATACCTGGCAAATCAAGCGAATTAATGAATGTAGTTTATGATAGTAGACTTACATCAGTTTCACATTCGTCAAGAGCAAAAAAATTGAGATTTTCAAGCATGTACAATATGATTCGGTAGTTATTCCATGAGGCTTCAAATACAAAAAATATAGCAATTTCTTCAAAGAATTCAGATAAAAATAAGTGAGGTCAGAGACGAAAGTTACGTTAATAATATCAAAGAAATTTTTAAAAGTTAAGAGAGATGAGTACGATCGCGAAGTCGCGCTTGCTGATCAATTGCTTGAAGACGAAACTTCTGAAAAGAAGTTTGATAAGTTTGCAATGCCATAGGTGTTCTACAAATATTAAAAAGTAGTGTTAATATGCATATTGACAAAAACATTTGGATACAAAAATGTGGGAAGAAATGAATTGGTATTAGACTGCTACCTATATTGGCACCTATATATAGATTTGAAATTGGCGAGAGTTTGTTATAATTATATTCAAAATATGTGATTATCTTTAATAATTAGAGATATTTTAGGTAAGATTACAATCTCATAAATATCTGTAATGAAATTTATAATGCCTACATTTTATGTGAAATTTTTCAAAATCAAATATCTCCTAAAAGATGATACAGAATATTATAATATATGGACTCCATATTATTAATATCTACCTAAATATTTTAAATATTTTTTTTTAACTAGATGATTGTTTGGATGTATGAATAAATATAGAGTTGTTTGGATACAATGATTACTCATTTGTACTCTCTTTTAATAGTAAAGAGATGTAAATTAATTAATTGCTAGTGTTTGGCAAATAGAATAATACTAATATAAAAAGGAATGTAAGTTAAATTAGAATGTTTGGAAAATAGAATAGTTTTAAAATAAATGCTTAATTAGTTAAATCGAAAATCTTAAAAAACAATTTTTGGGTTGACACATTAGCACAAATGTTTCTCTTTTAATATATAGAGGATACTAAAACATGTAAAGGAAAAAAATATTTTATATTTTGTTAGTAATATTTCATAACACTATTACCCAATTTTACATTTATAGTGGAAACGTAATAAATAATTTTAAAATCACAAATGATGCACAATTCCGAATCATTTGGTGCCTTCAATATAAATATTCATTCATGTCACACTATTGTGACTTTTCACATAAGACATGCAATAACCGTTAACAAAAATTCCATAATTTATCAAGCCATATAAGCAATCGATTAAGCACTATTTTAACATGTAAGAATTATTTTGGGTAACACATGTATTAATTAATGTGGTAGGGTTATAGTTTAATTAGTCAAACTTCCGTGGTCACTTTTTAATAAAGTAAAAGATATGGGCGTAAGTGTGATAGAATATTAATATGTGGATATATTAAATAGTTTCTAATTTAATGACAGATGGAATTATAAATTATTTTTAATATAAACAGAGAGTGTTGTGGTCCCCAAAACAACCGTAAACAAGACGAATATAAAATTCTTTGCATTCCTATTAGCAGAGATATAAGGTTATTAAGGGTTTGCTTTAGAAGACCTAGTCCAAATATCAAATCTAAGATACGGATTGATCATGTATGTTTATGGTTTTTGTTCTAACTTTGTTATAATTCATCAGAAACTGATATGAGTTTAAGTTTATGAGGTTATTAATATATTTCAATTAGTATCAGCGCCATCATATTGAGTTTATGTTTGATAATTAAGTTAATTTTTATTAAATTTGGATTTATTAGTTTTGTGAAAATTTTAAATTATTGAATCTATTTTTTCTAAGATTCATGTTTAGACTAAGTATTTTGGATGATATTGCTGTAGTTTTGATATTAATCTGAATTATATGCATGTTTAGATTTAGATTTGGTAATTATTATAAAAAAAACATATTTAGGTTTTAAAACAAAAATTAAGTTTCTAAATATTAAATTCTTAAGTTTCTGCCTCATTTGATTATAATTTTCGAAATTCTGGAATTTATTTTCGAAAATATTTAAGCAATATCTTTTTTTGGATTCATCAGTCCTCGGCGGATGTGATTTAATATTTTAAACATATTTATTTTGTTTAAAACCCTTTCGCTAAGGTTGAGAAAAGAGGTAAATGAAACGTGGGTTTCATTAAACAATTGTTTTGGGTTCTTTGTTTTGAGTTTTTTATTTTATTGTCCAGTATTCAGGTCCAGTATTCAGTTCTTTTTTGGGCTTTATGTCTATAAAAATAATAATAAATAAATGAGCTTTGGGGCCAACAACTATTATTATCGAGTAGGTGTTGAGATGGAATTAGCACTGAAAAGCGAGTAAATCCGTGATCTGCGACCCGTAATCCACAGAGTTTGAAAAAAAATTTAAGTGTTTGAATCCGCCGTGCAAAACAGTGAGTATAAAATAATAAACCTGCGACCATCCCGCCAAACCTCACAAAACCACGGTAGACCGTAAACCAAAAACAAGTACCCACAAACTCAAAAATCCGTAAATCCGCACAGACTTTAAGGTCAAGGTTAGGGGCCTTAGTGCCAATTTTGATTGTGCCATGACCAGTTTTTATTGGACCGAGATTAGGGGTTAGATCCAGTTTTGTAGATTAGCCCAGAAGGCTAGAAATATAAGTTCCACAAGCCCCTTATCCTATATCCAAACCCACAATAATGTGAGCCCTGCCCTGCTAGATCCGCAAAAATATGGTTTTCATATAGCATATCCGAACCTGCCTTGCGGCAAGTAAAAACGCGCAGACCTTGACCACATTCCCAGCACTAGATGGAATCAACTAAGAGAATTTAGGAGGTTGGTATATTCAAACTGGCCACCTTGTTTCTCTTTGTTAGCCTTCTTCAACCATTCTACCATAATAACATTTTTTGGATAGAGAGCCCTGAGATTAAAAGAAATATGTCTAAACAAGAATAAATTAATTTTAAATCAATATTTAAATTTGATTGTATAAGTTCAGTATTTGAAGTGAATTGATTGATGCAAGATATTGTCAAAGTGACCTTTCTTGTGGATATTTTTCATGAAAATATTAAATTTGTGTGTATGAAATTCATGTGAATATTGCGAATATTAAATTGATCCTAATATAGGTTTATGTTTGGCACAATTATATATATATATATATATATATATATACATGTGAATGATAAATCGATCTAAAGAAAGGTTTATTATTTATCATGTATTATTTTTAGTGTTTGATCATTGCTACAACAACATCACTACCATTTAATATTACTGTCCAAAGACTTGATATTGATGTTGAACTTGGTATATGGAGATGGGTTGTACAATCTTTTATGAGTTACTTATGAAATAAAATTTTATCTTTTCACCTAATTTTGCTATACTATCTTTAAACTTAGGTTCAATTCCAACTTTTTACTGGTTCTAGTTACACATTGTGTGAAAATAAGATCACAAATCTTGTTATTGTCTATTCGAAGTGAACTTAGTTGAAGTACCCATAAACATCTGGTGGTTAGACGTCGGTGCAACAAATAACATTAATGTTTCATTAGCTGAAAGATGCATTCAAGTGGCTAATGAAATTTCGGTAGATGTAGTGGCAGTTGCCCATTTTAGACTGTTATTCAGTACTAGTCGTTTTCTGGATTAGAAGACACTTTTGTTTCACCATCATTCAGATGGATTTAGGTCTGTTAGACAAATCTGGTTATTCTTACTTTGTCTTTTTAATTCAGTCTTGGTTCTGACCGGTACTCTACGGAAAAATCACAGTCTTTATATTTTGACATTGTAGCTACTCAAGAATGAAAACTTAAGTGTTAAATCATAGGATACTAACCGTAAGTTTGACAATGAAAATTCATGAACTATATGGCACAAACGCCTAAGTTACATATCTAGAAATAGAGTTGAGGTACTTGTGTAAAAAGGATTATTGGATTCAATTGACTTTATAAATGATGATGTATATGTAGATTGCAATAAAGAGAAAAAAACATGCCAAACATAGACGATTATTTGTGGTGTAACATCTTGATCCTCGATCCCCTGGGATTTCCCCCCTCCAACCGGACCGGACGATTTTATTTCTTGGTGTGAATTACCTGCATCTAAAGATTAGGAGGCGTGAGTAAACAGTTTGACGGTTTACCCAGTGAAGACAATCCCTCCTGTCAACCAGATTCTATATGCATACTAAACATATTACAACATTCATTCTTAAACACTTCTTAGGGCACAAGCAACATTCACTCTATCAACCTAGGCGATTTCACCATATGCACAAATCAACACATCATACATCAATCATTCATATGCAACACATAATACTTCATTCTCTCCTGCATGCATGGGCTTACTCCCAAGTTCATGCAGGAGTTCCTATCCTTCCTTCCTGCATGCATGGGTTGAATCCCAGGTTCATGCAAGAAATCCTTCCTCGGCTCGTCAGCCCCGTTTCATATGGTACCCTCTTTGGTATCATAACCGGACAACAACTCAACTTGTAATGCCCCTGAGCTTTTCCCCTTAACCTTCCATTCTTTAAAATGAATTACTTAAAAAGCTGGTACTATTTTTTTCTTCGTTGACTGAGTAATATATCTCCGTTTCTGAAAAAGTGATTTATAACATATGCAAAAAATAATATACATTTTTATTAACTATAAGTATTATATGATATCAAAACAATTTGAAAATAAGATCATGCAAAGATGATAGGAGAGTCATAATTTAAAATCTTAACAAAATCTCAAATATAGTAAGTTAAAATAAATAATATGGTATGATAAGATATCAAATCTTAGTTTTTCAATTTTATTTTGTTAACAATTTTTTAAAAATTAATTATTTTTTGCCCATAATTAATAAGAGAGAGAAAATTAGTTTAATATTTTGGAAACTAATAATTATTTAAAGTACTTTAAAAGATTTTTTTGTTTAGTTATATTAATTTTATTATTACTATTGTACCCTTAATAACTTTATTTAAAACACTAAAGACCAATGACATTACATGTAATATTTTATAATTTAAATATTTTTTAATATATAATGCTTTCCATTTAATAGTATAGATTAGTGAGTAGTTTCCTTTATAACTTTGTGCTTGGTAGATTAGGGTTGATAATTGATTCCTGATATTTAGGGTCCGGATTACTTAATAAATTTCTTTTGTGACGATCATAAAGTTAGATTAGTAATGTTCAAGCAAATTCTAGATCTTAGACGTTTTATGTCTAAAAATTGTTCGATAAAATGTTGTAGCCAAGTTCACGAGAACTTTACATTTGTGGCCAATAGATTGATTATTATGATTAAGTTGAGATTCCTCCCATGAAAAATGTATTTTACATGTAAATTATTCAAAGTATTTTTTTCTAGAATGCACTTCTAGGTATCAGAAGGAAAACAAAATTACTTTATTTAAAATATTTTAAGAATTTCAATGTTCTATATATCAATATAATTTTTTGATGGTATATATTGGTTTGCCATTTAATTCTGAAATATATTAGAGAAATATGTAGTTGTAAAAGATTTTAATTACATACCAGATTTCTAATACATAATTTATTTTTCCTAATATCATGATAATAAATTTATTTTCACACATACATTTATATTTATATTATATTTATATATAATAGATGTAAACCAATTTTGTCCTTGGTATCGCCAAAATGAAGTGGTACGTGACATTGAAATGAGAAGTTTGGAAATAGATTGGTTTGAGTAAATAACGTAAAGGGAGTTGGAAAGCGGAGGGAGGCACATGGCCCAGCATGTCGTGGGAGCATTAGGACAAGATTAAGGAAAGACGAGATCGAAATGTAAGGGTAAAAATGAGCAGAGTCCCCACTAAAATTCATCTTCAATCCCTAAATCCAGACACCTTTTGTTCCCATGTGCTTCTTATTTAAAGTTCACTGTCCCAACTCACTTCTATATATCACTCTCTCTCTCTCTCTCTCAAATCCAACCTCTGGGAATATTAAAAACAAAAATATTGACGCAACGTCTCGGCCTCTCCATTTGTCTGATTGTGTAATAACTAATTTTCTTTCTGTTTTCCTTTTCGTTTTCAATGTTTATTCCCGGACCACATCATCCACTCCGATCTAACCTGTCGGAAAGTGTTAGAGTAATGATTTATATATAAATTTATAAAAAGTAGAATGCTTCGCAAATGCACCACAGTGCAAGTGTAGTAGTTAGGATATGGATTTTGGTACTATCCCGATTCATTTTGATTGACATCACAGTTACTTTGCCGCCACCTATCTATATAAACCAACGATGGTGATGGATTCACTATAGGTCGAAGGGCTTCCACCGATTATTTCTCAAGAACAAACGAAGTGGGTAAAATGGGTTAACGAGGGCACCCATTCCAAACAAAAGGACATCATTAGCTATGATAAATAAAACTAACAATGAAACAATGACTAAAAAGACTGAATTTTGAAGCAATTGCAGCAATGGAACGTATGAGCTGATGGTTAATGTGTTATTTGCCAACATAACATGGAAATTTATAGTTAGAAGGTCAATTTACCTATCGTGCGTAGCACTTTATAGTTAATCCGTGAGAAAACAAACAATCGACACACTATGAATCCAAGTCATCTTTCAGTCTAAGTAGTTGTAAAGTGTTTGGTTTAAAAACGAAATTTGAATGTAAATGAAGGCAGAAAATGTTTAAAACGGTTTTGAAATAGGGTTTTGAAATTCAAATAAAGGAAATCGAACTCTAAGGATAGAAGTAGATGATTAGGGTGATCAATTGCTAACTAGTGGAGTTTAATATACTTAAATAAATTAATCATTCAGTCTTAAATCACTAATATCATCTAATCTACTTCTATGACATTAATATTTTCTTTAATCACCTAATCATTAATAATTTATGTTAGCAATTAAGCAATCAAAGAGCATTAATTATCCTAATCAACAAATTCCATAGGCAGTGAATATAAACCACTTGATATTCTGGTTCAGAACCAGACGGGTGTGCTCCAGTACCAGTTGGGACATCTCGTTAACCAAGCTATGAATCAGATATTTCATACGCACGCCTCTCTCATCAAAGAATCAAGAAGTTAGTCATGACATAGTGATCTTCATCACACTACGAGCAACTAGTTGAACTCTTCATCCGCATACTACACAAGCAAGGGCTTTAGACCTCATCTGAGAGAAGAGAGGGTTCAGAGCACACTCCGCTTCGCTCACTTAACTGGCGCATGCTACTTGTTCAGCACACCAATATGAGATTTGCGTTGGTTTTTCCAACGAAGCAAAGCATTATCATTTGGAAGGCTCAGTCCCACATTTTATCGAACATCTTGCGGGTGCGAAAATATATTTCCTAAACTAACATGATGAAGGCTAATATAGCATTTATAACACCTATCAAGCAATGATCTAATTTATTACAAGTCTAAGCCCCACTAATTTACAGCCAATCACCCCAAATCTACCATTTCCAAAGTGCTCTAAAAGACAACTTACTAATCTTCGTGTTCAAACAAAGCAACAAGATTGATCTTTGGTTAATCATGATTCTTAAGAGAATAGTTGAAAGATTTAAGAAGAAAGGTAAGATTTTTAACATAAAATATCAAAATGTATACAATGTTCTTTAGAAACCTTCAAAGAGGCTAAGATAGATCTCTAAAACAAAACATAAGCTCTCCCTTACTAAATTTAGAGAATTTATAGGGAGAAAGAAAAAGATTGGGTTAACACCTAACCAGTTGGGTAAACCCCTGTTTAGAAACATAATTAAAATATTTGGTCCAATCCATAATTGCATGAATCCCCTAAAACCGGCCGATGCATCCTAGCGGTGTCGTCAAACCGGTGTAGTCCACTGCTGCTTCCCATCGGGTCTAGCTCTTCCACTCTAGGTGCTCGAATAAGTCCTATTGTGACATCTCCCTGCGTGCATGACCCTGGCACATATGCAGATAGTTTTCGTCAATCATTCACCGGGCACGCCAAAACGCTGCATCTCCCCGCTCACTCCATCAGTGGCTGATTCCATCTATGTGACATCTTTCCGCATGCATGACCCTGCCAAATCTCCATGCAGCTTTTATCAACTTTTCATTGGTTTCACCAAACCGCGGTGGGATGCCGCTGAGCCCTATCGATGTGACTTGGCCGCTGCACTTCACCACTGAAATTTCTCTTCTTCATCTAGTCCACTCATTCGATCCCTTTTGCTTCATTTCATCACTGCTTTTGCCCACTTCAGTTCCATATCTATGAAAAGGGAATTCTATGCAAACAATGAACCTAAATTCCTGTATATGCAATGCAAACAAAACAAACCAATGGAAAATGCAATTGAAATAGATGACAAAAACTCAACATATCAACTTGCCCAAACTTATATTTTGCTTTTTCCTCGAACAAATAATAAGAGACAAGTTGAGAAAGAAGTATGAAAATGGGGATTCAAACCCACAAAGTTCAAAAATAGATTCAACGCGAAGTCTTTTAAAACAGTTACACAACGCACAATTCAACATTTTACTCTTTCGTACTTATTCATAATCATACCAATCTAACTCTCTAATAATAACTAAAACCAAAACTAACTTGCAATCAATACCAACACAACTCTTCACATTCAATTAGTTTTTAAGTGCAGTCTTGCGAACAGATCAAGTTCATTTAGTTAGATAGAAAACGGTTTAAGGATAGAAAAGAGAGGGTTCAATGGTGTTTGTGGCTTTCTCTAGAAACAAAATGCAAGTTATTTCGCAAAAGCAATGGAGATTGTGATTAAATGTTGATACTTGACTCTCTTCCACTATTCTACCCATTTGCATGCCTTCATCTAGTGATTCATGTCTATCCTAATGACTTAAAAATCTTATTTCCCAAACCCTTAGGCACTCAAACAATGAACCTTAATCCTTATAAGAGATTTTAACCCGAGTCTTTTCTTCTTTTTTGTTTGGATAACTAGAGAACTCTTTCACAATCAAACACATGTTCATTTTTTCTTTATTCATTCCATTTTCTTCCTTTATTAATCATCTTTTTCAAATTTATAGAGATACCACAATCATTTATTTTCTTATGTGTTGTCTAGGAGCTTTCATCATTTACAAGACTCGAATTTCCACTTTTCCTTGATTCTAAACACCATTTCCCCATCAAATATCAATATGCAACCCTACTATATCATTACACTCTTAAGCTAATGGAAGAGAGGATTTGTTGATCACCTTCTCTAAGGATTTTAAAAATGAAAGCACACAAGCAACTTCACTCAATCAAAATCAATGAATGGTTTGAAAATAATGGTTATGGTGAAGGTGGGGAAACTTTTTTAAAGATGAAGATGGCCATTCGAGTTAATAAGGGTGGAAAAAATGAGTATAAGATAACTCGAATGTTTCTTTAAAAATCCATGAACAAGCATTTTTACTCCCTATGCAAGAATTTTAGATTAAAATTAAGTCTGCTTACAAAGAGAGTTGTTATGAAAATCAAGCAAAGCTCATAATGGTTGGGATTTTTGAAAGAGGAAAGGGTCAAATGATGGATTATCCAGGTTTTCAAGGTTGAGATTATGCATTAAGTAACTATAATCAAGAGCTTCAATCTAAATCCAAATTCGAACTTTTACAAGGCAATCTCATCATTATCCCATATGCACAATTTAAGTGCAATCCTATATGCTTCTAGACTCGATCCAAATAACGGTATATAAATGCAAAGCTACATGAATTTCTTTTTAGGTTTTTTTGAATTTTTCAAAAAAAATTGATTCTCAAAACCTAGCTATTAACAATGCAATGAATCAAAGAAATAAAATCAAAATAAATACCTCATTAGCTTAGATGTCTCTATCCAAACTTATTTCACACCGTCTCGGTGTGAGAATAAATCGAGAGAAAGACCAACAACAAAAAACACAAAATATAAACCTTAAAAAATAAAAAATATGTACAAAGGAAATGAAGTGTACCTAGTACCATGAACTGGATGAGAAGGAATATGAGGAGTTACTCAAACTCAAGAATGATGGTGTGGGTGATCGGATCACTCTTTTTTTCTCCTTTCGTGGTGCTCGTAAGATGAAACTCGTGGAGCTTCTTGTGCTTCCATGTGGGAGCTAGGTGCTCTATGGAAAGAATGTCTCTCCTCCATATCTTCATCCATATGTTCCTCAATATTTGTAGTTCGCTCCACCACCGAGTCCACTACTTCATCGAATTGGGGATTAGAGTATCATGCGGTTGATAATTTGGTTTTAAGGCCTTTCACCTCATCATATAGACTCTTGACTTGCTTCACCACTTTCCTAAGCAACCTTCCTTGCCAATTGATTAAACATTGGAGCAAATGAATGTGCTCATGGGCTATTCTAGGAGCCAGCTCTCGGACTGGCTTATCATAAGGCTGAAAATCATACCATGCACTACCATACGGGTTAGTAAGGGGTGGAGGTGACGAAGGAGCCTCTTTTAAAGGACTCGTTATCTCTTTTCTTGAACCACGGTTTCTTGGCATTTGAACCCATTTAAGAGCACTGTGTTTTCTTACATAATACAAATATTTTTCTTAATGATCAAAACCTACATTTTTCTCAACTAGGAGAGAGGTGAATTTCGGTTGTGGTAACAAGATTTTCTTCTTCTCTTTTGGTTAGACGTGGAACTAGTAAGAATATGAAGCATTCAGATGCCCTGCTAAATACCCGGTCTTTTTGAGGTAATACTTATCAGTCCTTGTAAGCTCGAACTTCTTTCCCCCTCAATTCAATCCCTTTAGCCATGAAAATTAGTGTCAAAAGCGCACCCATCCTCAATTGTGGTGTCATGTCCGGTGTGGTGATTACCCAATTTTGGATGTACAAAAGGTAGTTGACAACATCCGTCGCCAAACTTACGTCATCACGATTAGCATGTAGTCCATGTCTATTGTTGGAGATAAGGCTTGATACCCACCATAAGATACCTCATCTCCTCATTTACAATGGAAACTGTTTCCATCCTAGCATAGAATGTGTGCGCGAGAACCTTATGAACATATTGTATTGAAGGATGACGAATGTGAGTAGCATTTTTCCAAATTTTCTTATAGTCTCCAACCCCGATGATGCTCCACACTTGGCTTGGCTCGCTACACAATATATCAAGGCAATGATGTAATCCTCTTGAAAGACTGTAAACTTCACTCAACTCCTCAATAGTCATCGAGTATGCCTTTTATCTTATCTTGAAATCAATGTATCCCATATCATCCCACTCATATGCTCTAGGCTTGTTTGTCACGACCTTGAAGGAAGCAAAGAACTACTTAGTAAGGTCTTCATAGGTGTCATAGGCCAAGTTTAGAAACTTCCCAAGACCTATATTGTTGAAAATAGGTTTAACATCTTCTAAGAGCCTTACTTCACTAGGAAAGGCTAAGTCGAGATAGCAGGCGGCTACGAACTTGATTTCCTGGGCGAGGCTGCCATTTACTCATGAGGTGTCTAGATACATTCTAGATGATGCCGGGATTCTTCAAATATATCTAAGGCAAAGGAAATTTGACCGTTAGTATTAAATGCTCCTTGGGTCCAAATAAGTTAAGTTGGTCCTTTTGAGTGTTTCCAACTGATCCTATGAGTTTTGGGTGATATATAGATGCATTGGAAAGTCTCTACTTGATGGAGAGTGTCTCATGGTTGTCTCACGTGATTCTCCAAAAATAAATTTAAGGAAAGTTGCCAATTTGGTAGTTTAGGACCCACAAGATGGATAAAAGGCAACTCTTAAATCGACTAGTCAGCTCCAAATAACTTATTCCCTGGTGAATTTTGAAGCCTAGTAGATTTGCACAAACAGATTTGTTGTTGGGTACCTTTGAGCCTTGATCCATGGACCCGATTTGGGCTTTATTGACATATCTGGATCCAGTCCAATCCGTGGCCAATATTTCTCAAGAAATTGCTTATAAAGATGTGTTTTCCTGATGAATATAGAACATGAAGCAAGAAGCATGAGTAGATTCGCTTACGGGCAGCTTCCATGGCTCGGTTAAGCCTCAAGTTAGGGATTTAGGACCCAACTCCAAATATGTGACTTGCAAGTGAATCTTCGATCATAGCTTCTTTTCCAATTTGCTCCATAGTTCTCTTTCCGAGTAAGGATTCTGGGTCAACTTCAGATTTTTTCTGTCTTGACGAATTCTAACGTGATCAATGGTTGATTAGACGATGAATATTTGATGTGTCTTTGTTTGTACGAGTAGAAATTGATGTGCTCAGTTTTGCTCTTGGATTCTCGTCTCTGAGTAAGGATTCTTGGCAATATTCGTCCTTGGCTCGATCAGTGAGGCTGCACATGGGTGGATTGAGGTCTAGAAAGAAAAAACTATGGAAGATCTTCTCCCTTTTGTCCATGACGTGTTCCCCAAGGAATTTTGTCTCCCTTTTATCATTGGTTAGACCATCATGTCCGTTGATCCCAGTTGATGTTGAATTGATGTCCACATCCTTTTTTGTCACCGTTTGAAACCTCTATTCTCTCTCACAAGCTCAGTTATTTTTGTGAGCTCTGTTTTGTTTCAAGTTCTACTTTCTCTCTCGAAGTTATCATCCTCCCATGCTTTCCTTGGTGAATCTCTAACACTTCAAAGTATTACTTTGGCTATGGAAAGTGTTATCCTTTTCTTAGGCGTCGACTTTCGTTGTAACTATTTCTAGCTTTTGCTGAGTTCTTTGGTTCTCAAATCTCACAACATTGATGAGAAACAGAGAATGTGTTCAGTTTCTTACCTTGATGCAGAGAAACATAAAATTTAGAAGGATTTAAGAAGAATAAGAACAACCAGTCATAATGCATATGACCTCTCAGAATAAATGGAGAAATTAAACTCACTTTGATGGGGAGAACTGTCCATGAAGGACAAAGTATTGAAGCTATGATAACTTTCATGGTGACATCAGATCTAGAATATTAAAGGACACATAAAGGAAAAAGATATGGGAAGAGGTTGATTCTAAATTAATTTTGAGATAGAAGAAGATATGCTTAAGATCCTTAAGAAGCAACTTTGTCATTTTAACAACTAGACCTTTGCTCTTGAAAGTTGGGTTCCTCAGTCCCGGGATGACTTCTCCTATACGGTAGCATTCTGGATAAGCATTTAGGGGATTCCAAGGCATTTATGGACCGATCTGAACCTCATAAAAATTTGAGATTCCCTTCGACACGTTGAGGAGGTGGAAGAAAGCAAATGTAGGATGCAAGTTAGCAAAGATGTGACCAACCCTTAGAAATTTTTGAAACTGGCTCAGTTCTTAAATGGAGAAACTATGGATGTTTATTTGATCTATGAAGATTTATCCAGTCTGTTTTATGAGTCATCTTACCTCTAATGACAAGAGCTTATGTCTGGAGCAATCAGAGGCTGAACAACAAAGGAACAAACAAGTAAGAGCTGAAGCATAAGTGTTAAGGGAGAAGAGACTTGAGTTAGTGGTACGATATTCTCCTAACTCGAGCGACTCAAAACTTCTAAGGATGACAACGACAGAAGAAAATCCCCGAGCTCGGGAGAATAAGTTACAAACTGACAAAGAATCTTCAAATAGATCGGTTGGGAAAAATCTTCACCTTTTTGATGATTACAGAATGTATCTAGACACCTCATTTTTGGTCTCAATATTAGCTTATCTTATTTGGATGATTTCTTCTTAATGGCTCCTACGGCCATATTTCTTCAAATTCTGAGATTTCTTTCCTTTTTAGTTAATATAACCGTTGTAATTTGAGCCTATATAAGCTCAGCTATACCTCTTGTACAAAAATCCCTTGAATTGAAATTTAATAAGAAAGCACTTTTTTAGAAAGTCGAGTTGACTTTGTGTTGTTCGTTCTTTAGTTCTTGTTGAGCAATTATCTAAGTTCTATTGAAGCTGTGATCTAAGAGTGTTTGAGATATTCAATCCTCTTGTTTCGTCCATGGATTGAATGATTCAATCTCTACATACCATCATTTCATCGGTTTCGTTCCACTTTCTGCAAGTGAAGCTTGAAATCTCGTGATCATCAAGTGATCTAAAGTTGAAGTTATTCCAATCTTATATCATCTGGTATCAGAGCTTCAAAAGCATATATTCTCCCATGTTGTATTTCTTCAACCTATATCTTTTTCGAGTTTTTCAGTTTTGTTGTTTAATTTTTATAAACTACGAAAATTAAATCAAAATATTGTTTCTTGTTACTTTTCTTCAGCACCTTCATAAAAATCAAACAAATATTTTATTTGCTTTTGTTAATTATTTATTTCGGTATTTTTAAAGAAAACCCATAAAAAATATTGTTCTTGTTTCGACTTTTGCTTTGTTTCCATTCTGTTAAGTATTTTGGCCTCATTCTAAACGAAATTTTTTTTTTGTTTAGTTCAGTTTTGCTATTTTTAATTTCTTAAAAGGAAACCCCCATAAAAATTGTCTTCTTGTTTGTTTTAATTAATTTTCTTAATTTCCTTTTCATTAAAACAGAAAAAAATAAAAATAAAAATTTAATTTTCTCCTTGCTAGAATTATATTGTCGTTTTATTAGTTTATTTTTAAAGGAAAGTCAAAACAAAAAAAAATCAGAAAATTTCCATATTTTTTTCCTTTTTTATTTTGTTTAACCTGATATGCCTCTTTTCCCTTTAGTTTTGCGAGAAAAATCCTAAAGGGGAGTACAGCCATGGACTATGGAGATGGAGAGAAGAAAAAAGTAAGTTAAACACCTATGAGATCGATTGGGGTGAGAACCAGACCATTCCTGGAATGGATAAGAAGATTACGACATGAAAACAAACTTGCTTTCTCTTGCTGCAGATTGTACAGTTTAGAGGTTGAAACTTTTTCAAGGGGAGGGTATGATGTGGACATCAAGTGAATAACAAATGGGATCAACATACATGATGGTCTAGCCAAGGATACATGGAAGACGTACTTCCTTTGAGAACACATCATGGATAAAGGGGAGACTATTTTCCATGGTTTATTCCATCTAGACCTCAATCCACCCACATGTAGCTCACTGATCGAGCCAAGGATGAATAGCCGAGAATCCTTACTCATAGATGAGAATCCAATAGAAAAACTAACTAGATCAATTTCTACTTGTACAACTGACACCACATCAAATATTCATTGTCTAATCCACCATTTTGAAGACTTTGATTGAGTCATAACTCATCAAGACCGGACTAAATCTAAAGATGACCGAGAATCCTTACTCATAAACAAGAATTAGAGAGAACTATTGACGAACCTTCAAACTGCTCGAGCAAATGAGATAAGATCAATGATTCACTTGCAAGTAACATATTTTAAGGAGAATGATCAAGCCATAACCCAATTGGATAGTTCATATTTGGAGTTGGGTCACAAATCCCTAACTGGAGGCTTAACCAAGCCATGGAAGCTGCCCCTAGGAGAATCTACACGTGCTTCTATTTGTTTATCAGGAAACCACATGTTTAGAAGCAATTTCTTGAGAAATATTCACCAGAGATGTCAATAAAGCCCAAATTTGGTCCATGGATCAAGGCCAAAAGATACCCAACAAGAAATATGTTTGTGCAAATCTACTTGGCTTCAAAATTCATCAGGAAATAAGTGATTTTGATATGATTAGTCGAGGAAAATCAGCCTTGGAACGAGTCGTTTTAAGATTTGCCTTTTTGATCCATCTCGTGGGTCCTAAACTACCAAATTGGAAACTTTCCTTAACTGGATCTTTGGAGAATCACATGTGGTAACCAGGAGACACTCTCCATCAAGTAGAGACTCTCCAATGCATCTAGATATCAGCCAAAGCACACAGGATCAGTTGGAAACACTCAAGGACCAACTCACCTTACATGGACCCAAGGATCATTTAATACCATTGGTCAAATTTCCTTTACTTTAGACGCATATTGAAGACTCCCAACAGCATCCAAAATGTATCTATACACCTCAGTTTTGGCCCCAATATTTCAAGAATCAAGCATCATCAACTTACCTTATTTGGATGATTTCTTCTTAATGGCTCCTATGGCTATTTCTTTCCTTGTTTTACTTAATAGAACCATTTTAATTTGAGCCTATATATTCTCAGCTCCGCCTCTTGTATAAAAGTTAATGAGAAAACATTTTTTTACAAAGTTGAGTTTACTTTGTGTTGTTTGATCTCTAGTTCTTATTAAGAAATAATCTAAGTTCTATTGAAGCTGTGATCTAAGAGTTTTTCAGTGATTTAATCCTCTTGTTGGTCCATTAATTGAGTGATTATATCCTTACCTTCCATCATTCCATCGGTTTTGTTCTTCCTTCCACAAGTTAAGCTTGGAATCTTGTGATCATCGAGTGATTTAAAGTTGGAGTGATTCCAATATTATATCAAACAGGAGAAGGAAAAGCTTATATGAATTTTTCTATTAAATTAAATTTCAAAATTTTATATTATTATATTTTTATAGTTTTAACTATTTTGGATGAATCAAGATTGGATTCGGATATCCGCTGGTATTCGTAGATCCAGATCTGAGTACATCTTTATCGGATTCGACACATTATGATCTAGATTCGGGTACCTTGAAGTTCCAGGGTATATGAAACAGGCCCCCACCTAGCTACCAGCACTGGATCTACTCTTCTCATGCGACACCTAAAGTTGGAATTTTTGGAACAAATACTTCTGAGTTTAGTGACTTGGAATTAGTCCACATAAAACCAAAATATCTTCTCCAATTGAATTCAAAGACGAAATCATTTGTTTCTAGAGTATATATTTAATACTTGGGGTTTTCACTCTAGTTGAGAGCTTAGGAATCTCTTTCTAATTTAGAGTCTTTCAAAGACTTGTGAGGAAGGCTAATATCCTAATATCCCTAGGATATTCTTGTTTACCGCCGGTTTTGGAACGTGTAGCTGGCTGTATTCGTGGTTTAAGGAAAGTTTTACTAACTTTTGCTGAGTGATTTTTCAACTTAAGGAAATATGTTGAATGGTGTTAGTTCTTCGTCCTAGTTTCTTCGATGAGAGAGTTGGTAGTGAGTTTCTTCGTCCTAGTTTCGTCCTAGTAACAACTCACTTTGGTAGTGAGTTGTTACTCTGTCTTATAGCAATGAAGATACTTTGTTTTTGCGTGTAGAAATAGAGGTTGGTGTGGTTTACAATGGAATCACTTTGGATAAAGCTTTGAAAGAGTTGTGTATTGAAGAAGAAAAACCTCACAGTGTTGAAGAATTTACCAAAGTTTAGTGCAGCAGAGAGGAATTCCAAGAGTATCATGGGATGCCTTCTCAATCCCGATGAGCATAAGATGTCTTCAATGATCCATGACATTTCTAGGATGTGGCTTATGTATGATAGAGCCTGTGGAGTAGTTCTTTCGCATTATAGGTTCCAGTACATATTTGACTCAAAAACGGATCTGTAAATGGTCCTTGATTCTAGAGCTTGGACATATGATGAGTAGAGTAAGGTGTTGGAAAAATGGGTTAAGCATCCCCCATATGAATATCTTTTGATATTATCGATCTGGATTATGCTCAGAAACATCCTGGTCAATCATTATATATATGAAACAATCGAAGATATACGAGAGCTGGTGGGATAGATGACAAATGTAGTTGTTGGTCCCTTAAAGTCACAAAGTCATGGATTTGTCCATGTGTGTGTGCTCTTTGATGTCACAAGAGCTTCGAAAAATATGAAACATGTGAAGTTTCCGGGTGGGAAAGTTGTCCTAATTGGTTTTGAGTATGAAAGAATTAGGAAACGTATCTATCAATGTTAGCGTCTCACTCATGAAAAATAGAGATTCCTTTTCAACACAATTAACCGGCAAATTGTTGCTATAGGAGTTTTAGGAGCATCGTCTTTGATGGGGGTTGCGTTGATACTGAAGATCAGTATAGATGACCCACTTATGGTGTCGTAACATATGTTGATGGTGCTATTGATTATGCAACAAGGAGACCAAATATTACGAAAGAAGTTCTTGATGAAATGAGATAGTATTGTCTATTGAAGATCCAGTAGAGAAACAAGCTAGAGTTGAGCATGTGAGACGTTCTTTCTATAAATTAGATAATGATCCTCAAGGTCAAAAAATTTTGTGTTTAGAAACTGCTACCACTATCACAAAATATATAAACAAAGGAAAAGGTTTGGTTTATGACTTTCAAGAGAAGACAGTCTATGAAGATGTTGAGGGTAAAATGTTATATAGTGCTACTAGGGCAGGGAAGGCTGTTGCTCTAGATAACAGGGAGTGGGGGCCTGTGAATCAATCCCTTCCTCATGGTCTCTTTCCAGCACATGGTCCAACGGTTTTTAGGGCTGTAACTTAGGCTAGCTCTTCCAGAGCTAAGAAAAAGAACACAAGTAAGAGGAGACGACAAAGTAAATGGAAAAGAAAGGCACAAAAAACTATGAATATCAATATCTCCATTGGGGATGAAGTGGTGAAACAAGGAGAAGAGTCAGAAGAAGTGTTGGTTGCTAAGAGGAAGGTTATGGATGAAGCCAAAGTTCCATCAAAAATCGCTAAGCGTAATGAGCTAGAGGTGGTTTTGTATGAGGAACCGCCGAAAGAATTATTAGCATCATGAGCTGCAATTGTCAAAGTTTGAGGAGCTCTTTAACAGTTCAAATGTTACAGGAACTTCAGTTCTCGTGTGGTTAATTTACGGCATGAGTGGAGGTTTAGCGCTTTTGTAAAGCATTGTATGAGGTTACTATTCTCCAATCTAATATGAGGGTTATTGAAGTGTCAGTGAAACAAGGATCCCTAAAATTCTTTATCTCCTTCGTATATGGTAATCGAACGCGTCATTTAGGAAGATGGGTGTGGGATTCTTTGGTTGAGATTGGTTATTAAAGAGATGAATCATGGTTTGTTGTTGGTGATTTAAATGAGTTAATGGATAACTCGGAAAAATTGGGAGGTCCCTTGAGTGAAGAAGCCTCATTATTGCCTTTTTAAAACATGGTTAGAGATTTTTGTCTTCAGCAAATTCTGAGTTCTGGGAATAGTTTTTCATGGAAAGGTGTGTGAAACAAAGTATGGACTCAATGTTAAGTAGATCGGGCCCTTGGAAATTTGGAGTGGTTTCGCTTATTCCCATGGGTACACTCAAAATATTTGAGAGGATTGGATTAGACCATCGACCTCTTTTCAAGCAGTTTACAAACGAGAATTAGTCACATTTTGAAATATTCATGTTTGACAAGAGGTGGATATCGAATCCACTAACCTTATAGATTATTCATGAAATTTCGTGCAATGAGGAGGATTCATTTTTGACGAGCCTGTTGGACAAGGTAGTGAGCTGTAGGAAAGCTCTGTTACGTTGGAAACGTTTCGCTGTATTAATGCCAAGATTAGGATTAAACGGCTGAAGGAGAAGATTGAAGAAGAATGTTACAAACAATTCCCATATTTATCAGCTCTAAAAGCATGGAAGAATGACCTTGCACATGATTAACACGAGGAGGAAGTGTATTGGTAGCAAAAAAAGTCATGAACATTGGTTGAAAGATGGTGATAGAAATGCAGAGTTTTTCATGAAAGTGTGAAGAAAAGAAGGCCTCAAAATAGGACTTCTCTTATTTGATGATCGGGGGTGGAGCAGTTCAATGAGACTTCATAAGGAAACATTTGCAACATCTGATCTAGAAAATGGAGTTCAGGTGCTCTCAGGTTTAGCCCCTAGAGTTTCAAACTTGGTGAATCAAGAGTTTATTAAACTGGTAAGCACATAAGAAATAAGAAATGTGGTTTTTAGTTTTAAGGATGGCAGCACTCCTAGACCGGAGGGAATGAATGCTCACTTTTTCCAATCGTATTTGGAGGTAGTCGGTGATAAGGTGACTTATGAGGTTCATAATTTCTTCACTACATGTTTTTTTCCCAATGATTTAACTTTACTCAGATTAGCCTTTTACCGAATAAGAAAAACCCAATGAGGATGAAGGATTTGTGGCCAATCAGTCTATGTTTCCTGATATATAAAATAATCTCTAAGATTCTATGCTCATGTTTAAAACATTTTTCGGATATTGTGTCAATACACAAGGTGCCTTTGTGTCTGGGAGGTTGATTTCTGACAACATCTTGATAGCAAATGAGATTTTCCATGCCTTGATAACCAATGCCAATTGTGATGAAGAATTTATGGCAATCAAGACGAACATGTCAAAGGGGTATCATCGTGTTGAATGTAGTTTTCTGAAAGTGTTGTTTACAAGACTTGGTTTTGACAAAAAATTAATGGGTGGAGTGGATTATGATGTGCATCAGATCAGTTTCATACTCAATTTTACTCAATGGAAACTTTTATGGCTTTATAAAACCAGAAAAAGGCTTAAGAAAACGAGATCCGTTTTCACATTTTCTCTTTATTTTATGTGCGGAATCTCTAGTGCATGTGATGAGTAAGGCTGAACATGAAGGGTGGATCACGGGGTTGAGACTCAATCGTAATTGCCATTCCTTACAACATTTTCTTTTCGCAAATGACAGTTTATTTCTATGTTGAGCGAATTTTAAGAGAGCTGGGAGATTATGAAATGCTTGAAGGAGTATGATGATGCATCGGGCAAGAAATTAAATTTCCAAAATCTTTGATTACTTTCGAAAGTAAGATGGAACTGAATATGCAACATTTTATTGGCTTGTATATGAGGACTATTATGGAAGGTGGTGGTGGCACGTATCTTGGTCTTCCAGAGTGTTTTAGCGGCTCAAAGAGAGAGTTATTATCATTCATAACAAATAAACTAAATTCATGTTTGAATGGTTGGTATGAAAAAAAAAAACCCTATCATTGGGTGGAAAAAAGTTCTCTTGAAGTCAGTCAATATGGAATTACCGGTCTATGTCATGTCGTGTTTCAAGCTCACGAAACATCAATGTTAACAAATAATGAGTGCTATGTCGAGCTTCTAGTGGAATGCTTGTGAAGACAAGAAAAATATGCATTGGGTTTCTTGGGATAAGATGTGTAAGCATAAGAGAGATGGGGGTTTATGCTTAAATATATTGGTAATTTTGACTAAGCCTTGCTCGCGAAACAAGTTTGGAGGCTTCTCTCAAGTCCTCAGTCCTTAGTATCATGATTGTATAAGGGGCAGTATATTAAACGGAAAGAATTCATGCCTGCTAGTGTGGGTTCGCGGACCTGTTATGCTTGGCGTAGTATCCTCTTTAGAAGAGAGTTGTTGGAGCAAGGTTTGGTGAATTCTATTGGGGATGGAGAGTCTACTAGAGTATGGCTAGCTAAATGGATCTGTGATGGGGATCCTATACGCCCTCACAACAAGTAGAAATTAATGGATTTAACCTTGTTGAGCTCCGAATCATTGAATGGATGCTCCAAAGCTTCTTGGACCTAAGATTGCAGGATGTCAAACTTTGGTCAGAAAATTCATCGGCAGTAATAGTGGTGAAAGATGGCCGGAATTGGCCCAAATTCAGATCAGCTATTGACCGCATTCATCGTTTGTCAAGAAACTTCCTAAATTTTAGGTTCTGTGTTTCACACTTCAAAAGAAACTCTATGGCACGAGATATTTCTAGATGCATCACACTTGATGGTCGTTTCAGATCGTATTTATCATTAGGAGGTCCAACATGGTTGCATTCTCGGGTTGTTAATTCAAAGTCCGCTCTGAATTGTTGTTGCATTTAAGCATAATATTGATACTCTATTTTTCCCTTGTATTATATTCGGGAACGTTGTAAGGATATTGGAGGCATGTTCCTTCATTTTTCATATATCTGTTTGATGACAAAAAAAAAGATTCTATTTCTATAAAATTTATACTAAATTAATAACTTCTACTAGTGATGACATAGAACGAATTCGAAAAATAGACTAATGCTTACCAAATCTTGACGAAAATAAAATGGTGTATGCTGAGACGAGACACTTCTAAAATGACTTCAATTGTATAATATTTGTATACAAATTTATTTTTTGTCCATTGTTTACGTGTTTATAAACACATCAATTAAAACATAATGTGCACACTACCACAATTGAATGGTATGTCGATGTAACACTCTAGGATCGAATTGACAAGGAGAATAGTATTAACACAGTAAAAGTATAAGGAACAAACTTAATCTAAAGAAAATATACTTTTAAGTTTTCAATTAACTACTAATTGAAACTAAAAAATGCAATGAAAATTAAACATAATTGAAACTAAGAGAATGCTACTAATGATCAAGAAAAAACAAGTGAATGATGATAATAAGATTGATATTAAGATGATAAAGCAATGAGCTAAAGGCTATCAAATCGATTTAGATGAGATGATGGATCACTAATGATGCATAAGAAAAATAATGAATCAAATCCTAGTTCATGGATTACTAATCAATACAAATATATTTCCATGGCACTAATCACTTTATTAATCACCCTAGTTAAGAAAAACTTCCATTTGCTAATCAAGGTATAAATGAACATTAAAAATCAAGTCCAATCAAACCACTAATCATCCTAACAACAATTTCAACTCACTAAGGAAGAAAAACTCATCTAAGTTTGGTTCAAGCATTTCATCGAACACCTTCCTAGCGTGAAATCTTCTTGATCTAGATTCAAATGATCAACTCAAATCTAGCATTACTAGAAACATAAATGAAGGATAACCAAATATCTATGTCCTAAGCATCATCATAATCACATCAAACCATCATAATCTACCAAGCCCTTAACTCATGTAATGACTACTCACACATGATTAATGAAACTAAATAGAGTAAGTGAGATATTGAAACCATGATAAAATAGATAAGATAGAGATGAAAGAAAAATCACTAAATGCAAAAGATCATCAAGATCCAATACAATGATGTTCTTAAATCCAATCGAGGCAAAAACAATCCTAAACAAGCATAATATTCCTTCTAATTAAGGTGTAGTATAATATTTATAGGGAAAAAGAAACAAACCAGGTCAACCCATGACAAACCGGGTCGGACCTGAGATAAAATTTGGATAACAAGGTGAGGATTGGTCATAGAGACGACATAGCTGCATCATGTCGCCACACTCCAACGGGTTCATCACCCTGCTACACGATGATGCTAGGACCTCTATCCAATAATTTCCTATGAGATCTCCTCTAGCGGTATCACTACCATGTTGAACCATAATGTTGCACTATGTCGATGTCATGAAGTTGTTGCACTATGTCGATGCTTCGTGCCAAACCATCCTACATCCTTAGGCTAGTTCTCCTTTCTTCATTCCACCTCTCTTTTGCACATCTCCATTTCTAAACTTATAAAAGAACAAATTTTATGGAAACATGCACCTAGAATACTAAAAAAATGGAAATGCAAGAAACTAATGATAAGCCAAGCCTCAAAAACAATAAATACACAATGCATCAACTCCCCAAAACTTATCTCTCTCTAGTCCTCAAGCAAGCAACAAGAGACAAATCCATAAAGAAGTGTGAAGTCGGGGATTCATAGATATGAAGTATCAAACAGAATTTTAAACGCATTGCCCACAAATCTAGTTAAACATTTCATTGCACGAATGTCTTACTCTTTTGTACTTTGCCATAATCATTTCAAATCATCTTCCTACTCAAAACCCCGAGACCTAAGCGAACTCCCACAATCATCCCCAATCCCCATTCTTAATCACCAAAAAGAATGTTAATTTTTTCTTTCTTAGCATCCTAGATGCTAGCTCTTAAAGTTCTAGAGTTTAGCTCTTAATGGAGGTTAAGCTTAATTGTTCCCAATACTCTCAAGATTTTGCTGATGTAATATTATCAAGGAGAAGAGGCCTCATCCAAAAAAAATCAATGAAGGTTAAAAAGAATGGTTTAGGTTAAGGGTGGCCAACAATCTTTAAAATGAAAATGGACATATGGTTTAGCAAATAGTGGTAAAATGGGATAAGAAAAACTGGATGTATCGATCAAAGGCCATGAATACAAATTTTGACCCCCTAAATGAGAGAAGTAAGCTCAAGTTAAAATTTGAATTCTTAAAGTTGCTTCTACACTCGATCCTATTATGCAAATGAAACATACTTTTTTTTGGTGTGTTTTAAAAAATAAATTATTTTTTGGATTTTTTCAATGCATAAATTTATTTACAAGGAAAGAATCAGTGAAAGGAAAACAAAAATGAATACATGATTAGCTAGTGAGTCTCTCCCCTGAACTTACTTCACACTGTCCCGATGTGAAATATAAATCTAGAAAGACACCAAAAACACACAAAATGAAAAAAGGAAAAGGATAGATTTACCAAAATGAATGGTATATACAAGGGAGTAAGAGAGCCATACATGGGCCCTAGTTGTGAATTGTAGGAAGTGGACTGAGAAGAGGAGTTGTGGAACTCCTTGGACCAGGTGAAATGGTGGAAAGAGCATTGAAGGAGTGATCTGAGCGTGTTCCACCTTTGAATTTGATGGTGAGAACCCTTGAGAGGCACTCTTGAAGCTTTTCTTGGCCGCTTTGGAATTCGGGATGCAGTTTGGCATTGACCTCACCTTTTATTCAATTTCTCCATCTGTGAGCCTCAAGGGATGCAAGCTCCTGGCGTTAAGAGGGTGGGTTTCTTTCTTATTTTTCTTTGTGTTTTCAAGGACTTTCTAAGGTTTACCCATATCCTCCTCTTTAGAACCTTGAAGATGAATGGTGTGTTCAAAAAATCCATCAAGATGATATTGTTTCCTTTCTCTTTGGAAAACAGAGCTTCTCAATGGGAGAAAAAAATTGCTTTGAAGCTTGTGTCTACTTGGGATCAATGCAAGAAGGAGTTTTGCACTAAGTTCTTCCACTAAGCTAAACACCGCCAAATTTAGAAATGACATCACGAGTTTCAAGCAAGGAAGCCTAGAGAGTATACATGATATATGGGAGCGTCTAAAAGGATACACAAAGAGTTGCCCTTATCATGGAGTCTCCATAGAGAACCTATTGGGCATTTTTCATAGGGGAGTGCTTGAAAAGTACCAAAGAGCTCAATCCACGGTAAGCTATGGAAGTTTTTCTAAATTGAATGCAAACAACATGGAACAATTGATTGAGAACTTAACTCAAAATGATGCTTGCTATTATGATGACTATGATATAGACTTGAGAGATCCTAATATTAAAGACCAAAGGTTTAAAGAGCTCAATGAGAAACTAGACAAGATGACTAAGAAATTCTCATTAATCAAAGGTCAATGAATTTTGGGGGAGAGTTTGATGGATATCAACAAGTTTCTTAAGAGATGAGTGTTAATGGTATTGAAGCGGTTCAAGAAGAGGTCAACTATTTGGGTAACCAAGGAGGATTCCAAGGGAATTCTTTCAACGAAAACTATCGGAATCACCCAATTCTCTCTTACCGGAGTACATTTGTGCCTAACTTTCAACATGAGTATTAACCTCGCAACAACAAATTTCAAGGGCAAGGAAGTGGTTCTACTCAAACCTCCCAAGATTTGAACATTAAAGGTATACTAATGGGCACACTACCTTATAAGGGCATCCATGCTAGTAACCCAGAGCAGAGGAGAGTACCATCTCAATTCCACAGCTAAGGAGAAGTCGCAGAACATAAGGAGGAATCAAAAGTGTAAGAGAAGACTTCAACAAGTCCGTGGAGAGCTTGATCACCCTAATGAAGATGAAGATCTCAAAGAGACACTTCTCACTAAGGATATCGCTCAATAAACTCCAATGGATCCAACAAACATGGAAAACACTCTAGAAAACAAGGATTCACAACTAGCTTCACTTGTGCATCTCAAGTCCTCATCCATAGCATTGATCCCTGTTCTACAAGGGGAGCAAGAACTGATACTTTTCACCATCACCAAAAACGCTATGTGAGTATTTGAATTATGTTTTAAACTTACGTGTGATTTATGTTTCTTTTGTAGGTTTTGTTTTATATATTGAGTCTTAAAAGTCCTAGCATGTGTACTTTAGAAGCAGAGTGTGCATTGTTTTATTTTGGAATGTGCGTTGTTTTATTTACATTTATTTCCTTATATATCATTTCAGCCAAGAAGCCACCACTGATCGAGCTGTTTATAAATCTCTTTTCTCAGCTTGTATTATTTAACCTACATCAATAAATAAAACGCATTCTCTTGAAAGAAAACCCTATTTGCTTTAACCTTCTTTCTGTGAGACTTGGTTGAAGAGAAGCACCGACTTATCAAAGCCTTGTCACCAGATTTTTGGTGTCATTCGATCCATCCTAGTTCCTTCATCCATCGATCCATCTCTTTGCTTCTTCGGACAGAGTGTTACCACCATATGTGAGGCTCCATTGCATCCACAAGCAGAGTCTGATTTACGTCCAGCTGCTCATCCTTGCCCTATCCCTGTTCGATATTCGGTTTAGTTCATGCACCATCTTGTATCAGAGTTTAAAGCTCCTGAAATCAGGTTGTAGAGAAACCCTAGTTTGCACCACAAGTGATTTTCTTTCTTCTTTGTTTTGCAATTGCTTGTTCTTTGTTTCTGTTTTGTTTTCTCATTTTCATAACTATCTTAAAATCATATAAATCGTCCGTTTCGTTCATCCAGTTGTTGTTTCATTCATCATTAAATCGAAAAAGTCAAAAACAAATTAGGGTTTAGTTTAGCGTTGTTGTTACTCTTTAAGTCTCAGTTGTGTTATTTTCTATGTTTTGTTTGATTTTTGTCTTGAGTTCATCTGTTGTTGAGTGCATATATCGTTCATCCTTGCATCATCTCAAAATTTCAAACAAAAAAAGGGAATTAGGGTTCCACCCGCATCACTTGTTGTTTGCCGCTTACATTTGTATTCTCTGTTTTGTTTTTGAGTCATCTCGTGTATGTGTTGCATCATCTCATCACAAATTTGTCTCTGCATAATTGTAATTTTTTCATCTAATCAGAAATTCAAAAAACAAAACTAGGGCTGTACTTTCTTGTTGCATAGGATTCATTTAAGTTTGAATTTGTGTTGCTTCAGTTGTGCTATGTCCTTGCGATTTTTTCTGTTACTTATGTTACTTGTTAGATTGTTTGCATCATCTAGGTGTCATATCTCGTGTCTGTATTCATCAGTACTTGTTTCATCTCATCAAAGAAAATTCAAAAAAACTTATTTGGGTTTCTTGAATCTGATCATCGTTTGATAGTGTTATCGTTGAGGTTTTTTAAAATTTTCTTTTTCATAATTCAATTCTTGTGGTTGTCGTGCGAATTGTTCTATTTCATTTGGTTGTTCTAAATTGTATTGCATCAGTTAGGAGTCTTTCATCGAGTTTGTATCAGTTTACCTTTAAAAATAAAATAAATAAATAAAAGAAAAGTTGATTTCATCTCTTGCTTGCATAAAAAGGAAATTTGCTAGTTTGAATTTATTTTCTGTTGGTGTTAGAATTCCTTTTTAAATTTGATCTATTTGTTTGTGTAGTGCAGTTCAAAAACAAATATGGCAAAGGAGGCACCATTCAGCACGAACCAGCTCTTGGACGCCATCAGATCAGTTAGTGATCGTCTCACATGACTAGAGACACATCCACAGAAAGTTAGAGAAGAACCGAGGGAAAATAACCATCGATAAAGACCTCAACAAGAAGAAGAAGAAACTAATGAAGATATGCCTAGTCTTGAGGATGATTTGATACCAAATTGTAACCCTAATCTTTGACCAAGGAGATCCAAGCAAGCTAGAATCCGAGACATGGAAGATGATGGGCCGAGGCAAGGAAGAGGGAAAGATTTGAAACTGTCTGCACCAACATTTTCTGGGCGACTGAATCTTGAAGCCTACCTTGATTGGGAGAAGAGGATGGAAAATATCTTCGAGTATTATGGCTATTCAGATGCAAGAAATGTATCTCTTGCAGTTTCTTAGTTCACGGAGAATGCTTTAGCATGGTGGGATAGAAAGTTTCAGAGAGGAGGAGGCATAAAAATGGATAAATAAGTTCTTGGGAGGACATAAGATATCAACTGAGGAAGAGATACGTCACATCTTACTACCACATGGATTTTCAAAAGAGGTTTAGAAAGTTGACTCAACGAATCAAATCGGTAGAGGATTACTTTGAGGAGTTTGAAATGCTTAAGAACCGGCTAGATATTGAAGATTATGAGGAAAATATAATGGCTCAATTCTTAGTTGGGTTACATGAAAGAATCGTAAAAAAGGTTGAGGACAAGTTTACCGAGACTTGGAGGATTTTTTGCATTTATCCATACAAGTGGAGCAACATATCAAAAGAAAAACTGCTCAGACCAATAGGAGAAGGGCTGCGTGGACTCCCCATCCCCAGAGAAACCTAGACAAAGGAAAATTTATAAAGGCTGAATCTAAGTTCAAGAAGAGTGTTCCAGAAACTTCCATACCAGGTAAGGTTCAAACTCAAAACACTAGAACATGTGACATTACTTTTTAAAATGTCAGGGAAAGGCCACTACGCAAGGGAGTGCCCAAACCAGCGAGTTATGGTACTTAGAGATAATGGAGAATATGAGTCAGTGGATGAAGTCAATGAAGAACAAGTTGAATCCAATGAGGAAGTAGTTGATTATCCAGACGTAGGTCAACTGTTAGTGACAAGGAGAGCTCTCAACTCATTCTTTGATCCCAAGACCGTACAAAGGGAAAACATATTCCACTCTTGGTGCACCATAGACTCCAAGGTATGTAGACTTATCATAGATGGTGGTTCTTGTACTAATGTTGTGAGAAAATACTTGGTTGATAAGCTAGTTCTCAAGAAGACAAAGCATCTAATACCCTATCATATCAAGTGGCTTAATGACGAGACCGAGCTCAAGATATCCAAACAAGTTACCATAGCATTCAACATTGGAAAGTATGTGGATCAAGTCTAATGTGATGGCATCCCAATGCAAGCTGGCCATTTACTCTTGGGAAAACCATGGCAGTTTGACAAGGATACCATACATAGTGGACGTACAAAATACTATAGTTTCAACCACAACAATCGCAAGCATAGCCTAGCACCACTTACTTCACAAGAAGTCCATGAATGCAATAGGTAATTGATAAAGGAGATAAGGTAAGTAAGACTAACTTATTGATATCACTTCATTCAGTTTTAAAATCCCTTGAATCAAAAGAACAGGTGTTGTCAATGATCTTTAAGGAGGGATTGTTTTCAGGTCAAGAGGAGAAGGATACACCAGAGGAGATACTTAAGCTTTTGGAGAAATTTCAAGAAGTTTTTCTGGAGGAAATACCACCAGGATTATCACCGCTTAGGGGCATAGAACATCAGATAAATTTAGTTCATGGAGCAACGGTGCCCAATAGACCAACTTATAGGGTAACCCGGAAGAAGCTAAGGATTTAGAGTTTCAAATTCAAGACATAATGTCTAAAGGGTATATTAGAGAGAGCCTAAGCCCCGTGTGTTGTTCCAGTTCTGTTAGTTCCTAAGAAAGACAGAACATGGAGGATGTGTGTGGATTACCGAGTCATAAACAATATTACCATCAAGTATAGGCATCCCATCCCCATGCTAGATGATATGTTAGATGAGCTTCATGGTTCAACAAAATTTTCTAAGATAGATTTAAATAGTGGTTACCACATGTTAGGATGAAAGAAGGAGATGAGTGGAAGACCGCTTTCAAGACCAAGAGAGGATTGTATGAATGGATTGTCATGCCATTTGGACTTACAAACGCACCAAGCATGTTCATGAGGCTAATGAACCATGTTTTAAGGGCATACATCTGTAAGTTCATCGTTGTGTACTTTGATGATATACTAATAAATAGTACATGTATTGCAGATCATATGAAACATGTAGAACAGGTTCTAGAGAAGTTTCGGCTGGAAGGTTTATATGCAAACCTTAAAAAGTGTACGTATTGAACTGATCCGTTGGTCTTTTTAGGTTTTGTGGTTAGTTCACAGGGTCTAAAGGTCGACGAATAGAAGATACATGTGATCCAAGAATGGCAGACACCCTCTACGATCAACCAAGTTAAAATCTTTCACAGACAAGCAAGCTTTTATAGGAGATTTGTCAAAGATTTCCATACCATAGCAATGCCATTAACCACAGTCATCAAGAGGAATAGTGCTTTTACATGGGGCAAGCTCAAGAAGATGCTTTTAGCAAACTCAAAGACAGCCTCAAAAATGCACCAGTTGTAGTACTTCCGAACTTTGACAAAATGTTTGAGATTGAATGTGATGCCTCAGGTACAGGCATTGGAGCTATGTTGACTCAAGGGGGAAGCCAATGCCGTATTTTAGTGAGAAATTAAGTGGGGATTCGCTGAACTATCCAACATACGACAAGGAGCTATACGCGTTGGTAAGAAATCTAGAAACTTGGCAACAAAAACTTTTATCCAAAGATTTTGTTATTCATACAGATCACAAGACGTTAAATCACTTGAGAGGGCAAACAATACTTAAAAAAGCATGCTAGGTGGCTGGAGTTCGTGGAAACGTTTATATATGTGATCAAGTATAAGAAAGGTAAGGAGAACATTGTGGCAGATGCGCTATCAAGGACATACATGCTTATTACAACAATGGAAACCAAGATCATAGGGTTTGAGCATATCAATATGCTTTACGAAGAGGATCCAGACTTTCGAGGCATCTACAAGGACACTACCAAGGCTACTTTTGGAGTTTTTGTTTAAGGATAAGCGCATTTGCATTCCACAAGGGTCTATGCGTGAGTTACTAATCAGGAAAGCTCATAGAGGAGGCCTAATGGGGCATTTTGGATGAGATAAGACTTTGAGTGTGTCGATGGATCACTTCTTCTGGCCACATTTGAAGAAAGACATGGAGAGATTCTGCTCCAAATGCATCACTTGCTTAAAAGAAAAATCTAGGTTACACCCACATGGTTTGTACTTATCTTTACCTATATCTAACACGCCTTGGGTGGACATATCGATGGAATTTTTCTTAGGAATGCGAAAGATAAACCAAAAGGATTATATCTTTGTAGTTGTTGACAGGTTTTTGAAGATGGCACATTTCATACCTTACAATAAGACCAATGACCCGACGCAAACGGTTGATCTATTCTTCAGAGAATTTATCCATTTACATGGAGTGCATAGAACAATCGTCTCAGATCGTGACACAAAGTTCATGAGTCATTTCTGGAGGACTATGGAAGAAATTGGGAACTAAGCTGCTTTTTTCAACGACTTTTCACCCCTAGACGGATGGTCAAACTGAGGTAGTAAACTGGACCCTCTCAACATTAATGAGGGCCACGGTCAGTAAGAACCTATGTTATTGGTTATCATGCTTATCATACATTGAATTTGAATACAGCCATGCCAAGAATTCAGCTACTAAGCATTCACCATTTAAGATTGTGTATGGATTTGCGAAGGAGAGACAAAAGCCAAATTTGCAAAGAAACAACATCAAAGAGTAAACGAAAACATGGAGAAGAAGTATGAGAAGATTAAGGAGCATGCTGAAAAGGGACGCAAGGAGATCACATATGAACCTGGGGATTGGGTTTGGGTTCACATGCGCCAGGAGAGATTTCCCACCCAACGAAAATCCAAGCTTTCACCAAGGAAGATCAACGATAATGCCTGCAAATTGGACCAGCAAGGTGAGTTTAAATTATCGCATACATTCAATGTTACTAAGTTACTCCCTTTCCATGCAGATGAACTAGTTCTAAGGTCAGAACCTTTCCAAGAGGGAGAGAATGATGAGTCATAGAAATCCCAAAATTTGTACTTTAGAAGCATAGTGTCGCTGTTTTATTTTGGAGTGTACGTTGTTTTCCTTTAAGTTATTTCCTTATTTATCATTGCGGCCAAGAAACCACCGCTGATCAAGCTGTTTATAAACCTCATTTCTCATATTGTATCATTTAACCTACATCAATAAATAAAATGCATTCTCTTGAGAGAAACCCTAGTCGCTTCAACCTTCTTTGCGTGAGACTCGCTTGAAGAGAAGCTCTGGCTTATCAAAGCCTTATCACCATCTTTGTGGTGTCATTCGATTCATCCTTGTTCCTTCATCCATCGATCCAGCTCTTTGCTTCTTCAGATATGAGTTTTACCACCATCCGTCATGTTCCATTGCATCCACTTCGACCATTTCTTGACAAGTAGAGCGTGAGTTAGCTCTAGCTATTTGTCCTTGCCCTATCCCTGCTTGTTCTTCGGTTTAGTTCTTGTACCACTACCAAAATTGAATGGTATGTCAATGCAACACTTTAAGATTGAATCGACAAGGAAAATAGAATCAACACACTAAGACTACAAGGAACCAACTTAATTTAAATTAAACAATGTATTTGGGCCTTTGATTAACTAATAATTGAAACTAAACAATGCATTGAAACTTAAACATAATTGAAAGTAAGAGAATTCTACTAATGATCAAGACTAAACAAGTGAATGATGAGACCAAGATTGATATTAAGATGATAAAGCAATAAGTCAGGGGCTAGGATATCGATTTAAATGAGATGAAGGATCACTAATGATGCTCAAAACAAAAAAGATAAACGCAATCCTAGGTCATGGATCACTAATCAAGAATAATCTATTTTATGACACTAATAACTTTACTAATCACCATAATTAAGCCAAAATTTCATTTGCTAATTAAAGTATCAATGAGCAATAACAATCAAGTCCAATCAAACCATTAATCACCGTAACATCAATTTCCAAGTGCTAAGAAAGAAAAACTCATCTAAGTTTGGTTCAATCATTTCATCAAAAGCTTTCCGGGCATTAAATCCTATTGATCTATATTCAAGTGATCAAGTCAAATCTAGCATAACTACAACCTAAATGAAGGATAACCAAAGATCTAAGACCTAAGCACTATCATAATCACATCAAACTATCACAATCTACCAAACTCTTAACACCTCTAATGATTACTCACAAATGATTAATGAAACTAAACAAAAAAAACAAGATATTGAAAGTATGATAAAATAGATAAGTTAGAGATGAAAGGAAAATCACTTAATGCAAAAGGTCGTCATGATCCAATACAATGATGTTCTTATATCAAAAAGAGGTAAAGAAAATCTTAAACAAGCATAATGTTCCTTCTAATTAATTACGGTAATATAGAATTTATAGAGAAAAGGAAACGAACCGGGTCAGACCCGAGATAAAATTTGGATAACAATGTGAAGTTGGGTCACAGAGAAGTCACAACGCTGCTGCATAATGTCGCCACGCTCCAGTTGATCATTCTCCCCTCTACACCATGACGCTAGGACCTCCGTCCAAGAATTGCCTCGGAGATCTCCTCCAATGGTGTCACGATCCCGTTGGACCATGTTGCTGCACTGTGTTGACATCACGAAGTCGCTGCACCGTGTCGCTGCTTCAGGCCAAACCATCCTCCATCCTTAGGCTAGTTATCCTTCATTCATTCCACCTCTCTTTTGATCTTTATTATACATTTAGCTATCTTTCTTGCACATCTCCATTCCAAAATATATAAAAGAATAATGTATATCCAAATATATGATAACCCAAACCTCAAAAACACTAAAAAATACAATGCATCATCCATAGGTACCACAGGATCGGTCATGGGCGAAAACATCAGAAAAATTAGTCTTGGACTCCCAAAGTTTTTAAACCCATCAATAATAAGTCTTAAAATATATAAATAGGTCCCCAAAAATTTTTGTAGTAATATTGAGTCCCCAATTGTCTAATCTTTTGATGTTTGGTCTCATTTCAAACAAAAACTATATAAAAAAAAATTTAAATACTGTTCGTTTTTTGTTTGGACCCCTAAAATTTTAGGGTTGGTCCTTCTTATCCATAACGATCTCCGAAAAAAACGGACGATGAAAACAAAACACAAAATTATGCAAAAACAAGTTATACCAGTCGAATATATGTTGACGGTTAGTTTTTTGTTCAAGTATATGTTGAGTACAGTACCACTTGACTTTTTGTTTTAGGCCTAGTTGTTCTTGATGAAACATATGTAAATCAGTTGGCATGCATATATTTATTACATATATACTTATCAGGACAGTCTATTTTTCTATATAGTTTTCAAGGGACAGATTGTCCCCAACATTAATTTTCTTCTGTTTATAATAATGTTTTAGTTTCTTAAGAAAACATAACAACGACGGGTATAGTGTATGTCCCTATTTTCATGACAAAAATACAAGAAAAATAACTTTTAGAGAAATATGCATTTGATTGTGAAACTATACGTGGAAAATTATATCTCGGTTGACAAAGAATATATATATATATATATACGTAATTAACTATACTGATATACAGTACATACATGTATATACTATTACCACCTTATGAAATTGTAATAAAAATATACTATAATTACTTCGTTTGTATTGGCGGGATCAGATCTAATTAAATTAAGTTAGAAACATTCCATTATGGAGAAGCCAAAACTCACATGGGTAGTTGAAAATTTTTAAGAACGATTTAATATTATATTATATTTTATTCTTTCAATGTCTCTTTATCGTCAACTAATAAATTTTATTTTATAAATCTCATCTGTGTCCTACAATTATTTAAAATCTTGGTTTGCAGAACCGTCCTAGCAACAAATCTCTTCTCTCACTTTCTTCCGCTGTGGTAGTTTTCTTAATAAGCAATTCAATAATGTTATAATCCAATGAAGTACGCGATATGTAATAAATTGAATTGAAAAAGTTATTCATATATATATATATTTTAAAATAAGTATCTTTATTTATTTAGTTTTTACTTATTTTCGATTTTTATAGCTTATGAAATTTAGGACCTAGATATATATACATCTTCCAGAGCCGAAATCAATTTCAATAAATTATGCTTATTAACGGAAATTAAATTTGTGTTTTTCTAAGTGTTTATGTTTCAGTTTCACTGAATTCAACCACTAATCCAACCACATGTTAGTTACTCTGATTACAATTAAGTAGAAGTGTGATGATAAAAAATGGTACATAGATCAACAAGTAAACTTATGCTTTAGGTCTCGCTTATATCAGGTTCAGTTTTCAAATCTTCAACTCGAGTTATATTACGATATATCTTTTAAACTGGAAAGAGCACAATCGTCGTCGTCACGGTGAGCTTCCAAACCTAGCTGAGTACATCATTAAATTCATTGATCAAGTGGTTCTAAGGAGGCTTTGCACGCTTAAAGAACATGGCTCAACTAAGTACGGCGATGGTTTTCAAATTTGGTTTCCGTCACGTGTATAAGCTTGGTGAGGAGAAGTTAAATCTTTTTGTGTTCTTTCCATCTTTCTCAAAAAACTTTCAGAAAATATTGCATATAAATTTTACATTCTTTCAAAAAAAAAAATAGTTTACTTTGGAGCTACATTTAGAAAACTTTATCCGAGTTCGAAACCTTCAATTTGTTTTCCTGCCCACCAATTCAATCATATTTCTATTTTGACATTTTTCTAAAATTGAGACTATCGTTCACTTTTTCTGACATTTTCATTTTACTTTCTTTGGTATTAATGTTTTCACAGTTACATTCCAAATATTTTTTTTGTCAACACATATAATTAAATTAAAATGGTTCAAAAGTTCAAAACATAGATACATACCTTAACTTATATGGTAGTATCACTATAAAAAAGAGATTTATTACATTAGTTATAATTGATGTAAACTAATTTTACATCATTTATGTAAGTGACTTTCAAAACAATAATGTAAACTATTTACATCGAATAAATGTTTGCATTGATTTTGTAATCGATGTTAATATGTATCAGTTACAACAAATAATGTTAATTTTGTATTAATTATATAAACGATGTTAGTTTTGCATGAATGTAAATGTTGTTAGTTTTTGCTACGGTTATACGAAGTGATGTTAAATATTTAATTCAGTTATCAATAATTGATGCTATATTAATAAAAATTAATATTTATTTATTTAAGCAAATAATATTATATACTTTCAAGTTTCAAACTTATATATGAAAAACTTATATTTTTCAATTTATTTGAAATTCTACAATTGTTAAACCATAAACTAAACTTACTATATTTAGATCTCTCCCACTTCATGCAAACTCAAAAAATCTTCATTCTCTTGAAGTTATTATTCTCTCATGTCAAAATCTTATCCTTTCCTTCAGAATCATTAACTCGTACTAGACTCTTTCTCACGTCAAAATTGTAAATCTTCATCTAAATTCTTGGTTCTTTTAATTAAATTTTAAATTGGTGATTTATTTTTATTATTTTTACTTTATTGATCATTCTAGTTCATAGTTACCTCTGAAAATAACATTAATATTTTTTTAATTTTGACAATCCACGGATTGTAGGCAGACTTCCAAGATTTTTTTAAATTGTTTTTAGCCTGTACATATGGTTTGTCAGTTAAGTAGAAAATGTCAAAATTGGTGTTATTCCGTGCCATGGATAGTTCTGTGACATATTTACAGATTATACGCGATAAACCATTATTAACATTGTGACTGTTTAGTAATGTTTTTCTTGGCTTAAACTAAATTGCAATGGCAATTCATTGGTAATAAAAATAGTAATTTGATAAAATTCCATAATCAGGGAATAAATGTTATTATACGCTATAATCTTTCGAAGATTATACAACAGTTATACCTGACTACATATGTTCTCAAGAATCATCAATATATAATGTGTTAATCAAAATTTGCCAAAATAAAATTACTTGTGTTATAACTGTTGAAAATAATATATAGTAAATTAAAGAGCAAATTTTGTGAGGTTTGATTGAATTACTTCTTCCTTTTATATTATATGATATATTAGACAAAAACATTTTGTTTCAGTTAAAATAATATTTTACCGTTTCAACGCATAAATAAAATTTTCCTAATTAACCTTCCAAAAATTAATTTTAAGTTTTATTTTCATTATCAATATAAAATAAGGATATAATAGGGTTTATGCAATTCTTTTTAATATGAAGGCATTAGAATGCATTTTACTATTAGAATGCCATTTTTTACATCACAAGTTTAATAACTGTAGACTAAACGAAACACTGACAAATATTATTAAAATAAAACTATGTTTTAGAATATTCCTTTTCAATATAGAATAACATGTAATTTATCATTTTAATTAAAATTATTCCAAACACTTGGTTTCATACACAGCTTAAGTGAGGACATTGAGGGGTATTGTGTTCCTCTCGTAGTGCGACTTTCCCAAAGAATTGTCACAAAATCCGATTTCGCCAAGTGTGGGATCTCCTTTGTCGCTGGTTTCGAGCAAGTGGAATCTCCAATTGAACACTTTGTTTATATTTACTATGTTTCACACTTCTACATATTTTAAAATATTATTTACCTAGTTTTTAGCTTAATATTTTATTAAATAACATTTTAAAAAAACAGGGTTTTATTTACATTATATGTATACCTAGTTTTTAACTTAATATTTTATTAAATAATTTATTTTGAACAACAGGGTTTCATTTACATTATTTACATTATATATGTTGAGCTTAGAACTTTTAAACTTAGTAAAAGTTTGAATGTTTGATGGATTTGTTAAACTCTCTTTCTCAGATTTTAGCTTCCGTGTGTGAAATAGAGAACTTAAAGAACAAAATTTGAAAAGTAAATGCAACATCGATTTAATGAGTTCGGATTCTTTGGAATTGGAATCCTATGTCTCGCTGGAGAAGGTCTCCAGAAAATCCACTAAGAAACTTTGCTCAAACCGAGCTCTTAATCCTTTACATTTTCTTTCTGCTTCTTTCACTTAACACACACTACTCTCTCACTTAGACACACTCTGATTTATACAAACTCAAATATTAAACCCAGAACCAATAAAGCAACTCGAGTCTGTAGCTAACCTTAGTTCCATTTGTCGTGTGTTTCTTTAATGCCTCTGAAGACGGCTAGATGCAGGCCTGCTTCCACTTTGTCTCCTTTTCTTGCATCACTAAAGAGAGTGTACTTCTCTGTTTCTTGTCTGTTTATCTTTGTAGAGAAAATGTCATCTTCCTTTAATGGGATCAGATTTGAACCCTTTGTCTCATTTAGAGACTTTCCTGTTTCAGACTGAAACCTCCTATTGGACCAGAGGCTTTGGGTTCAAATGATCCCACAAAACTCCACCTTAGTTTGAAAGCCAAACTCCCCTCTTGATTCTTTTTCTTAGTATCCTTGGATTTTCCCTTCCCCGGTAACTTCATATCTTCTTGAGTGACTTGAAACTCTAAGCAACTTTAAAGCCTTTTGAAGCTTGCTCACTGGGACTATCTTGGTGAAAATGTCTGCAGGGTTCCATATTGTTGATATTTTAGTCACTTTAACTTCTCCTTCTGCAATCTTGTCCCTGATGAAGTGTAACCGCACATCAATATGCTTTGTTCTCTCGTGATGAGCAGAGTTTTTTTACAGAGAAATAACACTCTATGGATCACTCATCACTTTAACTTGGTTTTGAAAAAACCCCAGCTCTACTGTTAATCCTCTCAGCGATATTGCTTCTTTAATGGCATCTGTCAAGGCCATATATTCAGCTTATATTGTGGAGAGAGCCACAACCTTCTGCAGACCAGATTTCCAGCTAACAAGATTCCCTCCTGCAGTGAACACAAATCCTGTTACAGACCTTCTCCTGTCCAGATCAGCCGCATAATCAGAATCGCAGAATCCCTTGATCTCAACACTGTATTGCTTCCTGTAAACAAGTCTCATATCTTGCCAGTGTATCTCAGAACCCACTTTACAGCTTGCCAGTGTTCTTTGATGGGATTACTCATGTATCTGCTAATCACATAGAGAGGAGATGCCAAGTCATGTCTTCTTCCAATCATTGAGTACATGATACTCCCCACTGCATTTGAATACGGTATAGACTTCATAAACTTAGCCTGATCAGCCAGCTCTTCTTCACTAGCAGCCTTTAGCCTGAAGTGAGTTCCTAGAGGCGTTGTAACTCCTTTTGAACTCTCCATACCAAACATAGACAATATTTTCTCAAGATATTGCCTTTGTGAAAATTTTAGAATTCCTCTTTCCTTGTTTCTTTTTATTCCATACCGAGAATTTTCTTTGCTTCTCCCAAGTCTTTCATTTCGAATTCTGAACTTAGAAGCTTCTTGAGTTCTTGAATCTTTTCCTTGTCATCCGATGCAATGAGCATATCATCCACAAATAGAAGAAGATATATGTGTGAGTTGTTACTGAGTTCTTGGTAGTAAATGTAGTTATCATAGCTTTTCCTTTTATACCTTAAGTTCTTCATGAAGGTGCCAAATCTCTAGTTCCACATTCTTGGAGCTTTTTTCAGACTGTACATGGATTTCCTTAGCAGACACACTTCCTCACTTTCAGACTCTACTCTGTAACCCTTTGGTTGATCCATCAGTATATGCTCATCGAGATCTCCATGTAGAAAAAGCCGTCTTTACATCCATTTTTTCCTGTTCCATGTCAAGATTCACCACATAAGACAATATAGTCTACTCCTTTCTGCAAGTATCCTTTTGCAACAAGTTTGGCCTTAAACATTGGTTATTCTGTTCCTATCATGCCTGATTTCTTTTTGTAAATCCATTTGCAACCAATTACTTTGACATTCTCTGGTTTCTTAATCAGTGTCCAAATCTGATTCTTGTACTGTGAATGCATTTCCTCATCCATAGCTTCTTTCCATAATTTCCAGTTTGGATCTCTCATTGCTTCATCATAACAACATGGTTCCGGGTAATCTTCATCTTCTGTTACCATCAAAGAAAAACCAACCATGTTAGAGTCCTCAAACTTAGAAGGACGTTTGATGGTCCTCCTCTCTCTGTCTCTTGCCAACTGATAGGACTCGAGATCATTGTGATGCAAGACTGCATCTTCTTCTTCTTCATCTTCTGAGACAGACTCAAACTGTGTTTTCTTCTCAGTTTGGTGTTCTTTGTCTGGCTCAGTTTCTTGATCTCCATCAGCTCCACCTAAATCATTGAAGTCTTTATTGTTAACTTCGTAGGTAAATGGCATTTGTGGGGTTTCATTTATATTGCATGTTTCTGGAGTTGAGTTTATATGCTTATACATCTTTTCTTCTTGAAATATGCCATCCCTAGTTATCATACATTTCCTTTCATCAATCAGCCAGAATCTGTATCCTTTTACACCACTAGGATAACCCACAATAATGCCCTTCTTGTCCCTTGGATTCAACTTCCATTGGTCACTGTGAATATAGGCTATAGAGCAAATACCCTCATTTCTTCATATCTTGGTTCTGAGCCTGTTCACAACTCTTTTGGCACTTCAAAATCCAGAGCAGAAGCATGTGACATGTTGATTTGGTAAACAGCTGTGGAGGCTGCCTCTGCCCATAAGCTTTTTTGTAAACCTGATTCACTCAAGATGTTCCTCACCTTATTGAGAATAGTTCGATTCATTCTTTTTACAATCACATTTTGTTGTGTGTATGCACAGGTTTTGTGCCTTACTACGCCTTCTTCTCTACAGAAATCATCGAACTCCTTGTTACAGAACTCAAGACCATTATCCGTTCTCAACATTTTAACCTTCCTTTCTAGTTGATTCTCAGCCATCTTCTTCCATTCAACAAAGCTTGAGTAAGCTTCATCTTTTTTCTTAGAAAATATATCCAAGTTTTCCTTGAGAAGTCATCTATGAATATGATGAAGTATTGGCATCTTCCTAGTAACATAGGAACGTTTGGAGATCCCCAAAGGTCAGAGTGTATATAATCAAGTCTTCTTTTTCTGATATGTTTTGCAGCTCTAAAACTCACTCGATGTGATTTCTCATACACACAGTCTTCAGAAAAGTCCATATCACTCACTTTTGACTTGTCTAGAAATCCTTCTTGATCAGAACCTCCATTCCTTTTTTATTCATATGGTTGAGTCTTCTATGCCAAAGCTTTGTTTTATCTTTCGAACAAACTGATACGTTCACTTCTCCTATTAAAACTGATCCTTGCAGAACATATAATGTGTCTGTCTTTTGGCTTTTAATCAAAGTCCTACAACCTTTCTTGATCTTTAAAATCTCTTGATCTTTAAAATCCCATTCTTGGACAGAAACCAGCATCCTTGATCTTCTAAGGTTCCTAAAGAGATAAAATTCTTTGACATACTGGGGACATACCTCACATATAGAAAAACTGTTATGTTGTCTCCATTTCTTATCCTTATACTCCCAACCCCTTTTACCTTTGAGTATGAGTTATTAGCCATCCTTACTCTTCATGTTGTTGTTTCATTCAGACTAATGAACTCGTCCTTTCTTTGATTCATGTGGAATGAACATCTTTTGTCCATTATCCACATCTCTGTCATATCTCCACCTAATGACATAAGTGCTTCTGAGAGTATGAGAGTTGATGCATCAATGATTTGTCCTGTGACATTTGCAGATTCTCCTTTGTCCATTGAGTTGTTATTTTTTTTGTTCCTTTCTCTCCATATGTAGCACTGCTTCTTATAGTGACCATCTTTCCCACATATCCAACAAGAATTCTTTCCTTTTGACTTGGATCTGTTCTTATATTTTTCTTTGTCACTAAATCTTTCTCTTTTCTCATATCTTCCTCTGTCTTGGACAAATAGACCTTCAGAGCAGTTCTTGAGTAGTTTTCCACTTGCTCCCAACTCAAGTATCTTGGATATGATAGGCTCCTGTTATTTCATCAAGAGCCAAAGTTGTCTAGCAGTATTTCAGCGTCTCCTTAAGTTGATCAAATAGCTTCGGCAAGGACATTAACAACACAATGGCTTGATCTTCATCAGGGACTGTAACTTTGACATTTTCCAAATCTGAAATCAGTTTGAAGAAGTTGTTCACGTTTTCATCAACTGTTATACTGTCATTCATCTTGTATCCATAGAGCCTTTGCCTAAAGTAGATACGGTTTGGTAGTGATTTTCCATGAACAGTTGATCCAAAACCTTTAGCATCCCAACATCAGTCTTTTCTCTTATAATCTTCCTCATAACATTTTTACCAACACTCAAGATGATAGTGGGTCTAGCATTTCCTCTCTTTTCTTTAAGGCTTTTGTCCTCTGGCTTTGTAAGTGAAGAAGTTGTCTCAGGTGTTGCGCCTTCACCCGCTTCAGCAGTCGATTCTTCACTTTCTGTAGCTTCTTCTCCTTGAAGCCCTTCCAGCAGACCCAACATCTCTAGATTAGCGAGTAACTTCTCTTTCCAGAGAATATAGTCACCATCTCCATCAAACTTTTCAACCTCAACTTCTCCTAAAGACATATTTTTCAGGACCTTTAGCTCTCAACACGGAGTTCTGATACCACTTTTGTTGAGCTTAGAACCTTTAAACTTAGTAAAAGTTTAAAACTTTGATGGATTTGTTAAACTCTCTTTCTCAGAGTTTAGCTCTCGTGTCTGAAATATAAAACTTAAAGAACGAAACTTAAAAATTAAATGCAACAGAGATTTAAAGAGTTTGGATTCTTTGGGATTGGAATCCTACGTCTCGGAAAATCCACTAAAAACTTTGCTCAAACCGAACTCTTAATCCGTTACAATTCCTCTCTACTTCTTTCACTTAACACACACTACTCTCTCATTTAGACACACACTCTGATTTATACAAACTCAGAGATTAAACCTAGAACCAATAAAACAATTCGAGTCTAGAGCTAACTTTAGTTTCATTTGTCGTGTGTCTCTTTAATGCCTCTGAAGACGGCTAAATGCAGGTCTGCTTCCACTTTGTCTTCTCATCTTGCATCGATAAAGAGAATGTACTTTTCTGTTTCTTTTCTTTTTTTTTTGCAGAGAAAATGTCATCTTTCTTTTGAAGAAGAGATTGAACCCTTTGTCTCATTTAGAAACTTTCATGTTTCAAATGAAACCTTCTCTTGCACTAGAGGCTTTGGGTTCAAACTGCTCCCACAATAAATATATATATATATAACGTTGATTTTCAATATATATATACATATATATATATATTGATTCCAAGACATAAAGAAATTACTTAAGATATATTTTATGTGTCTAATATTTTAATTGTGGTCTATCTACTGGTTCCGTTTACACCAAATTAATGGATATGATATTTTTAAAGACACAACTCGTAGCCATTTTTTAGCAGCAATTCAAAATTAAAAGTTTGTTTTCTCTTAGATAGCTAAACACATTTTCCCTATAAATAGATATAAATTTTTATATCGTAACTTAGTATAATTTTAATATTTAAATTATAATTAAATTTAAAATGTTGTCATATATATGTTTCTTTGCATCGGTCATGGTTTTTTTTCCAAATTTTGTATCACTAATAACAGTAGCATAATTTCTGATTTTAAACTAGTGCATTTGTCTATACTTAACCGGCACTAAATATTATTATTCATTGGTATTACCAGCCTGTGTATTACCGAAGTTACAAACATAACATAGTTCACTACGATTTTGTTCTTATCTTCGCCACTAATACTACAATTCGTAGTGTAACTCTCTGTTTCAAATTTTGTAGCTCTATAAAATATTTCAAAATATGATCATGTAAACTGAAATTTATAATACTTTTATAAGCAATTTATAATACAAATTCGTCTACAGAAAATCTTAGATGGTTTTATTGTTCCCAACCAATCTGCGTTTAACAAAGATCGTTACCTACTAGAGAATCTCCTTTTACTTTCGGAATTGGTCAAGGACTATCACAAAGTTCACATTGCGGCTCGTTGTGCCATGAAGATAAACATTTCCAAAACTTTTGACTTGGAACAATGGTCTTTTTTACTCGAAGTGCTTACTACCATTCAGCTTTTAGCAATTTTTATTCACTAGACCCGGTTGTGCATCACTACTTCCTCCTTCTCGGTTCAGGTAAATGGTGAACTTGCATAGTTTTCTCAGTGCGGTAGAGGGTTGAGACAAGGTTGTTCTTTATCATCCTATCTTTTTGTTATCTACATAAATTTTCTTTCGATGATGCTCAATAGGGCAGCGGTTGCAGGGAAGTTTGGGTATCACCCGGGTTGTCGAGGTTTGTCTATTACTCACCTCTGTTTTGCAGATGATATTCTGATTTTCTCGGATGGAAAGTCTCGCTCTATTGCAGGTATTTTGGATGTGTTTTTGGACTTTGGTAGGTTATTGGGGTTCCAGATAAGTCTTCAGAATTCTACTCTTTTCCTAGCGAGGGTCTCTGAAGCACGTCGATCCACTATTTCCGCTCGATATGGGAGTCTTCCAGTAAAGTATCTAGGGCTGTCACTCCTCACGAAGAGGATGTCAAAGACAGATTTCCAACCACTAATAGATAAGATCACGACTCGAATTTATTTCTGGAAACATCGTTTTCTCTCTTTCGCGGGTAGGCTACAACTACTTATTTCGGTTATTTCAAGCCTAACATATTTATGGATCTCTGCATTTTGTTTGCCAACCGCTTGTATTAGGGAAATTGAAAGACTCAATGCAACTTTTCATTGGTCGGGACCGGACCTTAATCCCAAAAAGGCTAAGATGGCTTGGAAAGATGTTTGTCGCCCTAAGAAGGAGGGACAATTAGGTATTAAATCAATAGAGGACGCAAATAAAGTTAGTTGCTACAAGCTTATTCAAAAAATTTTGATTCATGCCAGCTCTTTTTGGTCGTTTAATATGGCCTCAACAGTGGGTTCTTGGATTTGGCGGAACTTGATTAAATACCAAAATTATGCTACGTCTTTTCGCAAGATGGAGGTTCGGAATGGTAGAGACACTTCCTTTTGGTTTGATGCTTGGACTTTTTTAGGTCGTCTCCACGATATTCTAGGAGATAGGGAATGTATTGACATGGAGATCCCACTATCATCTACTTTAGATGAAGTCTTTGTAACTCATAGAGTAAGACGACAACGGGCTACATTGTTGAACACAATTGAGGAGGAAATAGACAAAAAGAGAATCATTGGGCGTACGGAGCCGGATTTATCCTTTTGGCGTCATGCTCCGGGTGTCTTTAAATAGGTTTTCTCGTCCAAAAATACCTGGAAACAGTTGAGGATTGTTCATGAGATCACAGACTGGTACAAAGGTGTGTGGTTCTCTCTTGCAACTCTCAAATACTCTTTCTTGGTTTGGCTTGCAATTTACAATATGTTATCAACGGGAGATAGGATGCTGACTTGGGCTCATGGGACCAACTCGGGATGTGTTTTGTGCCATGGAGCTTTGGAAACACGAAATCACCTCTTTTTGAGTGCAGGTTTTCGTCACTATTATGGGCCAAGCTTACTTCTGCTCTACTTCATTCAAGGTGTGTAACTCGGTTTTGAGAGATCATTACTATTATCTCTGCCTCTGTGTTTGTTGGTAATCGCAGGTTCATATTAAGGTATGTATTCCAAGCGACGGTCGATACTTTATGGCAAGAGTGTAATCGGCGCAAACATGAGGAATAAGCAAAAGACCAAGCTTGTATTATCTAAGATATTGACAGAATTGTGTGAAATCGTCTTTCCACCATCCAAAAGAGAGGACGTTTCAGCGGCATTTTACGCGACTGATTTGGAGATAGAGACACTTAATTTCTTGAATTTTTGGTTTGTTAAATTGCTTTCTTCTGTTCTCTTATTTTCGGTTTTATCATTAATGGTGTGTATTATTTTTTCCAAAACTCGATTTTGTCCCAACTGGATTTTCTGGATTTAAATTTTAAGGAAGCCACCATTATTAATTATATTTTAAACTTTTCTATTTTCTTCTACTTTGTTTATAAAAATTCGGTTAACACTTGTTGTAAAAAAACTTTTTATTTGAATATAATTTTACATATTATTAAAAAAAAATTGAGGGTTAAGAAAACCCATTGTAGGATAAGAAATATAGTAAACTCTAAACGTGCGTTACATTTTACACTTTGAATTTGATTTTATGTTGCTTGTGAGATACAATTAAATTATTAAAACCGTTGAGTTCAATTATAGTGGTATATGATTGTTTAAATGGAGTCGTTTTACAAATATCTATATGATATACGTTACGTTGTAAAATTATAAAAACTCTGAATGTACATACATCCTGGTCGTACACATTTAATTTCAGCAGTTGCACCAACAACGAAGTAAAGGACAAAAAACTATAAAATTTGCCATCTGCTATTTAAATCATTACAATTTACTAGAAAATGATGTGTAATTCGTCAGAAAAAAAAAATCGCTAGAGACAATTTTATTCAAAAAAATTAAAAAAATACTTGTATCACAATCATATGAAAGATGAAACAAATTTGTATTATTATTTGAAATTAAAAAAAAACCTCAATTCGTTGACCCTTCACTGTCCTCCAATGGCGGCCCCTACGCCGTTGGCCTTGCCTCTCTCTCTGTCTCTTCTTCTCTCTAGAAAAGCTCAAATACCCCAGAAAGCAAAATAGTCCAAAAAGAAACAAGATAAGAAGAAACCAAACTCACAAAGAAACAAATAGGAAAAAAAAGAAAAAATCCAAAAAGTAGAAAAAGAAGAAGATTTAAAGATAGAGAAAAAAATCGCCTTTTTAACACCTCATTCCCTCTTTCTCCGGCACTCTAACGAGACCAAAGTCCAAAGACGCAAACTTTAGCTCTTCTTTTTGTATTTTCTTCTCTCTTTCCACTTTCTTTTTGTTTTCCGACAATGGAGGAAGAAAGCAGTAACAGCTGGTTATTTCCAAAGGTTATTGTTTTGTCTGTAACCTTCAGTCTTGTCATAGTGAAGGGTATGTCTTTGTTATGGTGGAGACCTAGAAAGATCGAAGAACATTTCTCAAAACAAGGAATTCGTGGTCCTCCTTATCATTTCTTCATCGGAAATGTTAAAGAACTTGTTGGAATGATGCTTAAAGCTTCTTCTCATCCTATGCCTTTCTCTCACAATATTCTCCCAAGAGTTCTATCTTTTTACCATCATTGGAGAAAAATCTATGGTGAGTTCTTCTTTTTTTGCCTCTTATCTCAATTGTTTTTTCAGATTCAGACAGTTTTCTAAACACTTTTATGGATACTCTGTTTGTAATTTGTCAGATTTTGGTTAAATTTTATGGGAACTCTTTGATTTTTTGGAATTGAAAAGGTTCAATGAAACATAAAACTTTATGTTTATATAAATAACACAAAACTCTTTTGTTTTGGTTAATTTTTTCTGGATTTTATGAAAAAGTGTCTGCTTCTTCTTCAAAATTATTTCAGACAATTTCTGACTTTTTGTTTTTGTTTTTGGTCATTATTCAAGCTGAAATGATAATTGATTTTTTAAGAGGTTGAAAACTTTGTGATTTGGTTCGATTCTCTGTAAAATGATACGCAGTGTGTTTTCAAGTCAAGCAATGCAAATAATTTTTGTTTTACTAACTAAATATTAAAAAAGTCAGTTTTATTTTTATGTGTTTTGTTTTGTCATGATCAAATTATGATGTCAGTACTTTGATGTGAAAAAGGAGGCTCTGTTCTTCCTCACGGGCTTAGTCATCATTTTTCCCCTCTGTTAACTCTTGTCTTCTTTCTTTAGTCTAATTAGGAAAATTAAAATAAAATAAAAAATTGAAAATTTTGGTTGCTGTGCAGTAAATTAAATAGCACCGAAGTGGTAAATTATGGAAGAGCACTTAGTCATTAATAGCAACGGCAGTGACCATACCCTCTTTTTAATCAAATTTCCCAAGTTGAGGATCTGTTCATGTTTTACAGCTTCTTTTGTCATTTAATTAATTAATTTAATTTAAAACTCATTTTTAATTTCAGGTGCTACATTTTTGGTATGGTTCGGTCCAACTTTCCGGTTAACCGTGGCAGATCCTGATCTCATCAGAGAAATCTTCTCCAAGTCTGAGTTCTATGAGAAGAACGAAGCTCACCCAGTTGTTAAACAACTCGAAGGGGACGGACTTCTCAGTCTTAAAGGCGAAAAATGGGCTCATCATCGCAAAATAATCAGCCCTACTTTTCATATGGAGAATCTTAAGTTGCTTGTACCGGTGGTTTTGAAGAGTGTAACGGATATGCTTGATAAATGGTCAGAGAATATATCAGGAACCGGGGAAGTTGAGGTCGATGTCTACGAGTGTTTTCAAATTCTGACTGAAGATGTTATAAGTAGAACAGCCTTTGGAAGTAGCTACGAAGATGGCCGAGCGATTTTTCGACTTCAAGCTCAACAAATGCTTCTATGTGCTGAAGCTTTCCAAAAAGTCTTTATTCCCGGTTACAGGTAATTTTATTTCTGTCAACTGATATTAATTCATTTAAAACGGTTTAGAAAGCCTTTAACGGTCTAGTTAATTTATCGATTTTTTAACTTTTCAGATTTTTTCCGACAAGAGGGAATTTGAAGTCTTGGAAGTTAGATAAGGAGTTAAGGAAGTCATTGTTGAGGCTGATAGAGCGGCGGAGAAAGAGCGCTTGCGACGGAGAGGATGGTAAGGAGCCGGCGGCGAAAGATCTATTGGGGCTAATGATACAAGCGGCGAATGTGACGGTTCAGGATATTGTGGAGGAGTGTAAAAGCTTCTTTTTCGCCGGGAAACAAACAACTTCTAATCTGCTGACGTGGACGACCATCTTGCTATCCATGCACCCGGAGTGGCAGGCCAAAGCACGTGATGAGGTCCTCAGGGTCTGCGGCTCACGTGATGTTCCCACAAAAGACCATGTCGTTAAGCTTAAAACGGTGCGCTTTCTCTTTCTGATCTTTACTTTGTTTTCTTTCAGTTTTGGAAATATAAAATATTAATTAGAAGATAAAGGCAGAATTTGTGATGACAGTTTCCGTTACCGTTAATCATGGTCTTTTTGTCGCCTAATCTGAAAATTTTATAAAGTTAAATTAACATATATCAAGGAAATTTTTGGCAATATCCAAGGGCAAAAGGGTAAATATACATAGAAGATATGTTGGTATGTTTTTCTTATGCCTCTTTCAAATTTTGCAGTTGAGTATGATCCTAAACGAGTCCCTGAGGTTGTATCCACCAATAGTAGCAACGATTAGACGCACAAAATCGGATGTGAAGCTAGGAGGGTACAAAATCCCTTGTGGTACGGAGCTTCTAATCCCAATCATAGCGGTCCATCATGACCAAGCCATCTGGGGCAATGATGTGAACGAATTCAATCCAGCTCGGTTTGCCGATGGGGTGCCGCGTGCCTCGAAACACCCTGTTGGCTTCATACCTTTTGGCCTTGGAGTCCGAACATGTATTGGTCAGAATCTTGCTATACTTCAAGCCAAATTGACCCTAGCAGTAATGATCCAACGCTTCACATTTCACTTGGCTCCTACTTACCAGCACGCACCTACCGTCCTTATGTTGCTCTATCCGCAGCACGGTGCACCAATCACTTTCCGGAAATTGGACAATGACGAGGAAAGCTAAGAGATCAATGGTCCTAGATTCGTTCCGGAGTTTCAAGCCTTGGAGGAACAAATGCCTACAGCTTTCATAACTGACATGGCTTTTTTTATTGTCATTTTTAACCTTCATAAATATATAGTTTAACTTTCCAAACCATAGGGTTTTTTTTAATCGTTTCATTTTTCTAAAATTTATTTTTATAATCTTCCTTTGGTTTTTCGGTTATGCACTCATGCTTTCGGTAGTGATGTTTGGATTTTTTTTTTGTAGGATTTATGTCAAAACGAGTGATAACAAGAATGTTTGAAATTTGCTACGAGTTACTATTTTGTATGTTTTGTAACATATAAACCTGTAATTTCCACACAATTTTCAAATCTTGTTGTGTTTATTCGTCGTCATGTATTAATTCGAGTTCAATTCTCTCGGTATCTTAACTTTTGTTATGCTTGCTAGAACTAAATTAATTGACGAAAGCACATTAACATATATCCTTTAAAACTACCACAGCATATTATCATTAATTACGCGAACAAATTTGTTTTTTGTTTTATTAGAAATCTTTCAAAAAAATGTTTTTAGTCTTTTTTGAAAGGTTTACAAGTGAAAGATTTACCCGTTTTATACTAAACCTACAATTTCTAATTTTATCAAGAGTAACTTTTTTACTCTCGTAAACCTCGCAACTTTAAACAATATAAAATTATAAATTAGACACTAATCTATATACATAGAAATATAATTGTTCTATGAATATGATTTGGAAGTCATATTCATACGATCCATATTGGGTTGCCCGGGATTGCGATTCTTTCTAAGTGGATGCCAAAGAACTTAGACCTTGTCTCCTTTTTTATATGAGGGAACAAGTCTGATTCACTAGGATATTACTCTAAGATTTAGCCTCTTATAAATGTTCACGATAGATTCTGAATATCCTCTTTCTCAAACCAATTTGATACTCAGTATCTTGCGCCAACATCTGTGATTTAACTGATTCACATAGATCCTTGTTCATCAATCCATGTCAGTTTCAGTCCACGTCATCCTACACTTGTCTTGATGCTACGCTTCAGGAAGAGAAATGTCACTCCTTGTTCCCACAAGTCATGTCATGATGAAGCTTGCATTCTCAATCTCCATCGTTTTGATTGCATTTGTCACTTCAGGAAATACTTGTAAATCACATGAACAACACATTCCAAACAAGCATGGTAACATTCTCATCTGGTTGTGTCTTAGCATGTGAAGGACCACCATACTCTCCCCCTGCTTGAGTGGCATAATGCAATCAAAAACCGCAATAGCAGGGAACACACGAGAATCTAGACCTAAAACATGCAGCAACCACACCACCTAAAGCACCTAAGCAAAACAAAAAATGGATCATACACGAGTTAAGTGATAGCATACCCTCCGTAGAGGCTTCATATATGGGATAGTTTCTAATCACACCTTCCATAGAGGCTTCACGTCTAGACTTAAAATATGAAACAACCACAACACCAAAAGCACCAAAGTAAAATAAACAATGGGTCCTATGTGAGTTAAGTGATCGTCCGCCCTTCGTGGAGGCTTCACGTATGGGATAGTGCCCAATCACACTCTCTGTAGAGGCTTCACATATGGGATAATACCTAATCACACCCTCCATAGAGTCTTCACGTATGAGATAATGCCCAATCACACCCTGCATAGAGGCTTCATGTATATGATAATGCCTAATCACACCTTTCGTAGAGGGTTCACGTATGGGATAGTGCCTAATCACACTCTCTGTAAAGGATTCACGTATGGGATAGTACCCAACAACCTCCGTAGAGACTTCACGTATGAGATAATGTCCAATCATACCTTCTGCACACACGACTCTAGTAATACAACAGTTCAACTGTGTACCAAAAGCCCAAGTGTTTTCATATACGTAAATATAGATCGATAACAACAAAACATGAGAATCAATCAATATTTGAAATTCTTTTGACGAATTCAGCCTTTTTCTTGCCATCCATGTTAGCGTTTTTAGTCAAAGGTAGAGACATTAAATCCAAAGGAGAGATGGGATTATATCCATAAACAAGTTGAAAAGGAGAATATCTAGAAGTAGTATGTGCCGAGTGATTATAAGCAAATTCAACATGCAGTAAACACATGTTTTTCTTAACTAATGCACTCAAGAGAGTTAAGGTTCCATTGACTACTTCCGTTTGGCCATCGGTTTGCAGGTGGCAAGTAGTGGAAAACATCAGTTTAGTTCATAACTTAGCCCATAGAGTTTTCCAAAAGTAGCTAAGGAGTTTGGTATCTCTATTTGAAACTATAGTTCTAGGCATTCCATGCAAACAAACTATTTCTTTGAAGAACAAATTGGCTACATGCAATGCATCATCGATTTTATGATAAGCTATAAAATGTGCCATCTTTGAAAACCTATTAACTACAAAATAGATGAAATCTTTCCCGGTTTTAGTCCTAGGCAATCCAACAAAAAAATCCATAGATATATTAGTCCAAGGATGAGCAGGCACAAGTAAGAGAGTATACAAACCGTTGGATTGGACTTTGGACTTAGCTTGTTTACATGTTGTACATCTAGCACAAATTCTCTCGGCGTCTCTCTTCATGTGGGGATAATGGAAATGATCTCGCATCAACTGAAGCGTTTTAGCGATTCCAAAGTGTGCCATGAGTTCTGTTCCATGAGCTTCCCTAAAAAACAACTCTTGAAGAGAACAATGAGGTACACACAAAAAGTTATTATAAAAGAGGAATCCGTCATGCCTATAGTAGCGTCCCAAAGCAAAATTTTCACACGCCTTATATATTTCTTGAGAATCAACATCAGTTGGATACACCTCTTTAAGTGGTTCAAAGCACAATAACTTGGCGTAGTGATTAGGACGTACCTTCGGGATAATGCATCGGCGACCACATTATCCTTACATTTTTTTGTACTTGATGACATATTATCCAAGTTTCTCACTAACGTAGGCTATTGGATTTTAATCCTGCATTAAGATAGCCCCAATGCATATGTCCAAAGCATTACACTCGATCTCAAAAGTGTTAAGAAAATTAGGTAAAATAAAAAAAAGGTGTGTGAGTAAGCTTATCCTTTAGGGATAGAAAGGCATCTTCTTGTTCTTGTCCCCATCTAAACCCAACATATTTTTGATAACTTCCGTGAGTGGAGTGGTGATAGTACTAAAATTCTTCACAAAGCAGCGGTAGACCCCAGCTAAACCGTGAAAACTTCTTACTTCTCCAATGTTTATTGGACTTGGCCACTCCTTGATAGATTTGATCTTGTCCTCGTCGACCTTAATGTCATCTTCACTTACAACAAAGCCTAGGAAAACAAGATTTATACATACAAAAGGTGCAGTTTTTGAGTTTAGCATAAAGTTTTTCTTTCCTTAGGACATCTAGTACCGATTCCAAGTGCTTAACATGTTTGTCTAAATTTTCGCTATACACCAAGAGATGGGGAGACCCAGCAGCTGCCGGTCGGGGCGGGGGTAAGCTTGTGAAGAAGCGAGCTTATCCCCCCCCCCCCAAAAAAATCAATCTTATAGAGCTAGTGCTCGTCAAAGTAGACTACAACAAAATGTCCTATGAAATGCTTTGAGAACATGATTCATTAATCTCATGAATGTACTAGGTGCATTTTTTAACCCAAACGACATGACTAACCATTCATATAATCCATGTTCTGTTTTAAATGTAGTTTTTCATTCATCACCCACCTTCATCCTAATTTGATGATACCCGCTTTTAAGATATAGTTTAGAGAATATACTAGAACCATGCAACTGATCGAGCATATCATCTAAACGAGGGATAAGATGTCGATACTTCACCATGCTACTTCACCACATACGCCAACTTCCATTTTTCTTTGGCACAAGCAAGATGGCTCTCGAATATGGCCGTTCCTCATAAGCTCCTCGCTTGTCTTTGTAACTCCTTTGTTCTATGCCTTGAGTAGGTGGTAATCCTTTTAGATTGTCTTCGGAGAACATATCCTCAAAATCCAGCAAAAGTTTTATCAACTCACTCGATAGAACCGGTGCAAGGTTAGTTAAACCCGAGAGAGCTTCTTTATAAACAAACAAGAGAATAAGCTGCTCAGAATTCAAAATTTTGTTGATCTTACTAGCATTTATAAAGAAGTTTGAAGGTTTACTTACTTGCTTATCCTTGCTCTTGAGTCGAAGTTGATCTTGATATAACACGTGAGGTGTCATGGAACTAAAGTCGTCTTCTGTCCATTAAAATCGAACGAGTGTTTATTGGTGAAACCGTCATGGATGACTATTCGATCTGACTGCCATGGTCTTCCAAGGAGTATGTGACCAGCTTCTATAGGTAGAACGTCACATAAAAATTTGTCTTCGTACTTGCCAATGACAAGATGTATGATCACTTGATGTTTCACCTTCATTTCTTCACTATTGTTTAGCCATTGAAGATCGTAAGGCTTTGAATGCTTCTTGACATGTAATCCAAGCTTCTCAACCATAATGTTGCTCGCCACATTGGTGCAACTTCCTCCATCAATGATTAAACTATAAACTTTTCCATTCACCTGACATCGCGTGTGAAACAAGTTTTTTCGTTGCTTTTGTTATGTGATCTTGGATTGAACGGTCAATGCTCTCCATGATACGAGTAACTCTCCTATAGCTGACAGCTCTTCATTTTCCTCTTGTAACGTAGGGGAATCCGGTTGTTCGTCCTCGGACTCGATGTCACTATTATCTAGAATAACCATGACTCGCTTGTTTGAGCTCTCGTTGGTGTAGTGTTCTTTTCCCTGGCATTTGTAACATCTAATATTTCTCATCTTGTGAACAATCTTATGCCCTTGATTGGCTACAAAAGGTTTTGTTTCCATCTTGGTTGTATAGAACAAAAGGTCTTGTGCCTCCAAAAAACTTAGGCTTTTCTTCTCTCGGATAAATCGGCCGTGTTGATGGGCTTCCACTTCCGTAGCTCAGACGTGAAGTTCCTCTTCTTTTGAGTTGATGTCTGACTAGGATTGCTTTGCGTAACATCTCCTCTAGATCCACATAATGTTGTATCTCCAACCGATCTTGGATATCTCAGCTAAGTCCTTCAAGAAACCTCGACATTGTGGCTTCCCTATCTTCTTGATTATTAGCTGGGATCAATAGAGTTTCCAATTCTTGAAAGTAGTCCTCAACCTTATGGGTTCCTTGAGTAAGCCTCCTAAGCTTATGATGTATTTATCGGTGGTAAGGACTCGGTACGAACCGTTTCCTCATGATGGTCGTCATCTCGGTCCATATTTCCACTGGGTATTCTCGGTTGCGTCTCGGTGAAGTAACTAACTGGTCCCACCAACTCAATGCATAACCATAAAACTCCATGGCTTCCACTCTTACTCGGTTGATCTCCGTAAAGTGTTGATACTCAAACACTAACTCAATCTTCTTCTCCCATTCTAAGTAGGCATCCAGATCATTTTTACCATGAAAGGTGGGGATTCTCAGCTTGAGTCCTCAAAACATAAACAAAATTGATCAAACGCAACATAAACCCTAAAACCAAAAATGACCATTCAACTATTTGATCATCATACGACAATTTTAAAAACTTCAAAAAAAATTCTATAAAATTTTTAGTGTTTGAGTATCAACACTTTACGGAGATCAACAAAAGAGAAAATTTTCAGAATTTTAAAATTAATCTAGCAGTTTATATCAGATCAAAACAATGAAGAACACAAAATTACTCTTCAATTATTTGATGAACAAACAATGATCTCTTAAAATTAGAGCTGTTGTTCTTTTCTTAAAAGTTCCAATAAATGGTAGCACTTGATGTACAAAAGTTCCTTTGAATATAATTTTACATAATGTTCCAAAAAATCATAGCAAAGTTAACTTCACCCATAATATCAACCATGATCTAATTTCATCTTCTTTTCATCTTCTTTATAACATAGCAAAGTTTACCATGATCATATCAGGTGAGGTTAACTTATCTATGTTTTTTTTTATTTTAATTTTTTTGAATATTATGTTAAATAATATTCAAATAGAACTTTTTATAATATGTGCAACTATTTTTTTGAAATATTTAGAGAAAAACATGAATTCTAAAATAGAATATCGATATGTGGTTTCCTCGTTAAAACCTAAAAACCAGAAAATCCATTTGAAACAAAATCAGATTTTGGAAAAAGAGTACAAACCCCTATCGATAGAGTTGAACGTTTTTTATAAAAATTTGAAATGAAAACCAAAGATACTCTGCGAAGAACTTTTAATGATGTACTATCTTGTGCCAAGTTCTATCAACTCTGTGGAGCCGAGTTCTATGTGTTCTTAGAACAGTCCCAACCATAGCATGGATTGGAATTCCCAAATCTATACAGCCTAGCAAACCTGTTATGTCAAAAGGCATCCCAACAAAGACCAATTATCAAACCAAAAAGAATTTGCCTCACCATTGAAAACTCTGACCTTACTTAAAGAAGATGCGAGCTGTATAAAGTTTAGTATTTTCTGCCATGACCATGAGCTAGGGGGTAAGGCTTCATTTACAGACCATAGAGATCCTTTTCTAATAAGATATCGGCGGACCCAATCCACCCAAATAGATGAATGCGCTGATTGGACTCGCCAAAAAAAACTTTAAACAACTTACTCTGTTTGCTTCTGATATCGATCTCAGCCCCAAACCTCCCCTTTTTCGGTTTACAAACATCTATCCAAGCTACTTCAGCCTTCTTGTTATTTAGATCCGGTCCAGACCATAAAAACGCAGCACAAAGAGAATCAAACTCAGCAATACAAGGCTTAGGCAACCGAAATGCAGAGATCAAAAAATTTGTGAGACTATGGATTACTGAGCCAATAAGTTGTAATCTTCCTGCAAAAGATAAAAACCTCGTTGTCCAACAACTTATTCGAGAATGTACATTTTCAATCAAAAAGAGTGTAGTCATTCAATGTCAGTGGTCGTGCCAACAGAAGCATTCCCAGGTTCTAACGAGTAGTGAACCAGTTTCAAATAGGAATTGCTGAAATATGTCATCTCTTGTTTGAGTAGATACCCTAGCCATAGACAAAGTCAATTTATCAAGACTTATCTTCAGCCCTGACATAGCCTCAAAATGATTAAAGACTCGGAGAATACCTTCAATGGAATGTTGTCTCCCATCCGAGAAAACCAACAAGTCGTCCGCAAAACAAAAATGCGTGAGAAGGAGATGCTGACAGTACATGTGATAACCTATCCTTCGCTCCCTTGCCTCTTTATTTAGCAATTTTGACAAAACATTCATGCATATTACAAAAAGGTAAGAAGATATTGAACACCCTTGACGGAGATATATTGTGCTCCTAAAATACCCTGCAAGCTCTCTATTCACCTGAACTGAAAAGACGCTGTAGTGATACATAATTTCATTCAATGAATAAATTTTTCCGAAATCCGAACGCCTTTAATGTGGTGAGAAGAAACGACCATTCGACCGAATCAGATTAAAATATCAATTTTCACCGCACATCTACCCGAGACTGTATCCTTGTGATAATTTTTAACCAACTCAGAGGCTACTAAGATATTCTCCATGAGAAAACGACCTTTAACAAATGTTGATTGGTTTTGGGAGATAAAACTGGGCAACACCTGATTCAAGTGATTAGTCAATATCTTCGAATTAAGCTTTAAATGACATTGCAACAAAAGATGGGATGATAATCTTTCATCTCTTCAACATGTGCACTCTTTGGAACTTTAGCTAAAATTGTTGAATTCAAACCCTTTGGAAGAAAACTCTTCTCGAAAAATAATTGCACAGGAACTACGACATCTTTTCCCATAATCCCCCAAGCTGCCTTGAAAAATTCATAAGTATACCCATCCAGACCTGGAGATATATTAAGAGGCGTAACGAACAAAACCCTTTTCACCTCCTCTTTCGCAACATCTCTCGCTAACATTGTTTAGTCCTCTTCTGCATAAAAACCCTAGAAATTGCTGCATCTCATCAACTTGCACTTGCATTTCCTCGGAACCAACCTGCGTAAAAAAAGAATGAAAGTAATTTTCTGCTTCTAGTTAAATTTTTGGTTCAGTAAGCGCCAACAAACCAGCATGTCTCTTGATAGACGTAATGGAATTTTTGAATTTCCCGTTTCTTAGCAGTTTGGTGGAAAAACCGATTATTCCCGTCACCCACCTACAGCCAATGCATTTTAGATTTTTGGTAAAGAAATCTCTCTTCCAAATCAGCTAATTTCTTCCATTTATTAAAAGCTCTCGCATTTTCCTCCACCAAAACCGATTTGGGATTCAATAGAGTTCTGACACTCACAAAGATTCTCATAAGCACTTTTTGTTCGACTTTGCAAATACCCTAAAATTTTTTTTACTCATCTCCCTAATTTTCGACTTCAGGGATTTTAGTTTTTTCGAAAGCCAAAATAATGCTGATGTTGTATTGAAAAGATCTTCAGTCTCAGCCAAAAAACTTTGAATCATCTGCAATAACCCTGGAGCTGTCGTCAATGAATTCATGAATTTGAATGGTTTATGTGGCTTCAACATTGGAGCTATAGCTTGAATTCTACACCGCAAATGGTCAGAGCATCCTCCCGCCTCAAAAGTACAATGCGGCTGAGGGTAAGTATCCAGCCAAGAATCATTTACCAACTCTATCCAACTTTTTTACATATTAAATCATCTTCTCTTTTATTACGCCAAGTATAACAAGGTCCATGTGTTATCATATCCCCAAGCGAGCAAAATCTAATCACCTCATGAAAATCCCTCATTCCAACTGTAACCAATTGCCATGCAGCAACAATCTGAATGTTCCTCGATATCAAGTATTTCATTAAAATCACCAAATAACAGCCATGAATTATTTCTAAACAGTGGAGACTGCTGATAATTCTGAAGATCTTCCCACAACAACCTCCTATCTTCAGCAAATCGGGAAGCATAGATATCATCATTTGAACCAGCTAGAAGAACAGAACACATTATCATTTGGCAACTTGTAAAACATGGAGTTAGTCGAACATGAGGACTCCATACAACTGAAATCTGGCCTAAAGGATTTGACTCATAATTCCATAAAAAGACCAATCTTTAAACACCGTCGCAACAATTCGATCTGTTTTACTTTCCTTAACTCTTTTTCCTATCAACACCCCAAACTGCATCATTCCTGAGTTAATCCACTTCCAAACATCCGAATGCTTTGATAATTTATTAAATCCTCTTACATTCTAGAAAAAAACTGACATAAAATTATTTATGGTTGGTGACCTTCTTACTCGTGGACACTTGTGAGAGTGCTTTGAGTGGTCTTGTACACCGATCTTGTTATTCTTGGTAATGAGGGTATCGTAGGCTTTGGATCAGCCTTCGACAACAAGACATCGCCACCTCTACTTAATTTTGTTGGTTTCAGCATATCTTCAGCCTCTTCCAAAGTATTTTGATTTGCTAAAACATTAAAGCGAGAAGGAGAAACAATTATCGGAGACTCAACCTGATATTTTCCACTTTTACCTCCTTTACCAGATTTTTTCTGCAGAGGCTTTCTCCATGTACCCATTGAAGAATCATTTTCACACAATTGTCGTCTTATAATAGCCGCATCTGCATCTACACATACAGGTTGTGTTGTAGCTTGGAGCGTCGTATTAGAAATTTTTCTGCTAAATTCTATTAGATGAACTGTTTTATTAATTCCCAAAGATTCATCACAAACAGTAGGCAATACTTTTGTAATCAAATCTGCAACTGAAACACTTAAAGGTGAACCCTCTCTGCCACCCGCGTCTGTATCGTCTACAGGATGTAACGGAGCTCGGTCTTGCAGATTTACCTCAGCTATTGCATTTGTTATTGTTGCACAAGCTTGGACTACTGAAATATAACCGTTCCATATAGCTTCCGCTGGAAATTTTTTTACCTCTTTTAAGGATACAAGGACCCTCTATTTTCGTTCCCAACTGGTGTCGACACGCCTCAGGTAAATGTCTCCATTTGGAGCAGACATCACATTTGGGAGGTAACCAAGGATAAGAGAATTAAACCTCAGAAACTACACCATGCTTAGTCTTGAACCGGAAAGAGCTTGGTAGCGTTTTCGCCATATCAACCTTTATAAAACCTTAGCCTCATCAAAATGTGTACATAATTCAGTTTCAGGATGAAGGCGTTTAGGTTCTCCCACTGCACTCGCAAGAAAACTTATCTCTTTCCATGAATAAAAAGATGGAGTGATGTTTTTGAGAACAACCCACATTGGCATAAAACGAAAAGCTGGTTGTTCTTCCTCTGTAACAGGACCTAGTTAGATACCATCATTGGCTGGTCTGCAATGTTCCACATTCCATGACGCAACACCTTATCTCCAATCACTCTATCCTGAATACAAAATTTGGGTGTAGTCAAATTAACTACAAACGCATCAATCTTTATAGATTTTGATCCATATTTCCAAATTTTGTTGACAATCACATGGGTTTTTACAATATGTGGGATTGCTTCAGGAAATTTTCCAACTATTAGATCTTTCCAAAGAGGAGTATAATCGCTAATAATCTCATCCGGAACTTCAATAAATGAATCCCCCTTCTCTGAAAGAACCACCAAGTCATGCTTCGAAAGAGAAGGTTTTTGTTGCACTACCGATGAATACGAACGTGATTATAGAAAATAATCTATGTTCTCCCCTTAAGCTGAAACAAACCGCTTATTAGCCTGCTTTTTTACACCCTCCACCGAATGAAGACAAGTTGCAGCCTCCACTCAGACCACTTCAACCTCCATTACAACTTATGTGACCAATTCCGGAAACAAACGCAAAGCCACTGCAGCCTCCTCAACAACACTCAAAGAAGAACCAGAACCCAACATAGACTGAGAAACCACACAGGGATAGCCGCCTTCAAACCTGTAACAGAACCCTCACCGATTGCCAAAACAAAGCTAGTATCCCTCGAAATAGAGATTGTTGTCACAAAGCCCACCACCACAAATGCTGCACAATCCGCCACCACCATCGAACCCGAACCTGCAGAAACAAAACCCTCAACACCTGAACTCACAACCCCCAAACCTGAAATAATGATCGCAAGATCCACTGAACCCTCCAAGAAAACCTCCAACCCCCCCTCCCGGAAGACCGAACCTCCACAAGACCAGCCAAATCCCGAGAACCCACTCCATCAGATCCCAACGACGAAACTCTCAAACCCCGAACCTCTGTTTTCCTAAACCATACCAAAACCTAAGTCAAAACCAGCCACATGAACAACACCCAAGCAGTCGACACCCTCCAAGCCTAGAGGCAGAGATGCCCATCTCAAAACCCTCCAAATCGCACTCCTGATTGCCCTAAACTAACACTCCGAAAATTTTGCTTCCTTTACTATACTATTAATTATTAATTATTTCTAGTACAGATTTTTCGTAAAGCATAACCTTTCTATGTTACCTTTGCTATGTCATCTTTTTGTTTTACTTTTCTTGGAAACTAAAAGATTATGTTTGTTGTGTTTAATATAGGAAGGACAATTACAAGTAGTATCACAATATTAATTTTCAAATTGTGTTGCTTTTGTTAGTTTTGTTGTTCTTTGTTTCCTTTGTTGTTTATGTTGCTTTTGTTCAATCACCAAACCAGTACACCGGTACACTTACTTTTCTTTGTTCTCAATTCTTGTTTCTTTTATTCAAACCATGATGTGTGTTTAAATTTAGTGGTTGATTTATTCACTAATTTATTAATTGATTTCATGTCTTAGTCTCTGCAAATTAAATGAGAAGTACTAATCCATGTTTCTAATTCTTGTTTGAGTTCGTCTTTCTTATTTTACCGTTTCTTGCTGCTTATTTGTGGACAACTATGATTAAAAGAGCTGAAGCTAGTAGTTACTCTTAAGATTATTATAAAACATGTGCGGTGCATCCATTCTATATTCTCTTTAGTTTTGTATTTAAAGATTATAACACCCGTCCCACCACATAGGCCAAGACAACATGTTATTCCTTGATCTCACCTATATAGATTTTAAGTAGTAGAGATGAGCAATGATTCATATATGTCCTTGATTCTTGGAAGATCTCCTTGCTACAATAGGTGCAGTTGTTGATTTATTTAATAAGAGGTTTTATTTCTCTAAAATCAACAAAAATTCCTTCTATGATGCAATCTCAAAAAATGATGGCAATCAATATTGCTCTTATGTTGCCATTGAGGAGAAGAAGATGGATTTCATGTCAACTAAAGCACCTGACAATAAGATTGAGGTAAATGAAATCTTGGATGGAGACACTCATTCTTGTGTAAGGAAATCTGAGAAGGTCAATAAGAGGGACAAACCAAAGAGTGAGAGAATCTGGGACTAATGTTGCAGGTAAGTTTTTCTTTGTCGATATTATCTTTGATTGCTCTCAAAAATTCTGGAAATAAATCTGCAAAATAAAAATATAAAACTTATGAATCTTTAAAGATAAAACTCAAAATTATTGATCATTACTTGAAATTGTTTAAACACATTCAGAGATACCTTGCTTTCTCTTCAACAAAGAAATCGAGAATAATTAGAAATCGATTCAGATTTTTTCCAAACTCTAGATTATTCTTCAGAAATTCAAATGAATTTGAACTCTAAATTGCTAGGTTACACTGAAACGGGTACGAAGTCGGTAAACGGAGACGGAAACGGATACAAGAAACGGAAAATTTAAAATTTATAGAGACGGGTACTGTATGGGTATATCAATAATAATATAAGAAAAATACCCATAGTTTAAAATATAAAAACTAGCACACATAAATCTTAATACTTAAAAAACATAATATCTTGACAAAACAACAAAAACAAACTAATCAACGAGAACATTATCTTCAAAATCTGGTTCATCCAATAAAAGGGTCGCAAACTCCAAAAATTCAATTTCCTCCATCGAATCAAATTTCGAGAGTGTTGATACGCTAACAAAGATAAAAAAAAAGGGTTCAAAATATTAATAAACTGTTTTAATATAGAATAAAGAAAAACAAAAATGAAGAAAGAAAGACTCATTAGATAGAAGTTAAACCTCTAATTACTCCATCACACCTTTTTTGAAAAAAAAACAAAAAGAAAAAAAGACCAGAGATACCAATACAATAAGCTTCTGATGTTACTTGTACCATCCCCCAATAACAAAATCCTGTAAAACCAAAAAAAAATAAAAACACAAGATTAATGACCAACACTAGAGGTTGTTTGTCTTCACGATTCAACAAGATTTAAGTCGGAAGGGATTGAGATTTACAAACACAGCATTGAAGAGATCTCAGGTGTTTTTGGTGCCAAAACGTATTGGAGATGTCACCATCCCCAACGTTGCTGTCCCCATTCAGTGTTTATCGTCCCCGGTTATCTTGACACGCATCGGGCACGTTTCGACGGTGTCCTTGTGGTGTCCCCATACCCATATCGTACCCAAGACGAATTCTTGGTCCAAATTGAGGTATCCATGCATCATAGCTAAATTATTAGATAGTATGTAATACCAATAATGAATGGCATCTTAAAGCTTATTTTTACTACACTCTTTATCAGGATACTCACAAGTACCTGATTTTACCCTATTGATGGAGAGGAATAACCAGCTTCGGCTCAGTGGAAATACTTTTTTCGGCGAATTGATTTGACGATGTGTAACAGAGATTCTTCTTTTGGTCATTCAAACCCTAGAAAGACGTCACACCTATTACAACAACGGTTTCAACACTAGATCACCTTCTCCCCTCACCGATCAAGCTTTCTGCTTTGGATCTAGAGCTGAAATTCGAATTGGGCTTTAAGGCCTCCAATTATAATATGTTGGGCCTATATTATGTGCTTAATGGGCTTCCATTAAACTTGGCCCTAGGCTTTTGTAATATTGTAAAAATTTACATAGAATGTCATTTGAAATGAGAAATCGGGTTTCGGAACAAGATTTGACGAGAACGTGACGAGAACGTGACGAGAACAGAAATTGCACGAATAGAAACATGTCCTATTTATTTCTTATTTAAATTTCGGGACCAGAAGGGATAGGAATTCCTAAAAGTAAATAAAAAAGTGGTTTTAGGACATTTTACAATTAAAATAAAACAATGCTTGCAATAACATATTTCATATCTTTTCAGTTTATGTAGCATAACAGTGTAGCAAATAAGAGATAAAAGAATGTTAAAGTATGTTCTATAATAGTTAAAACTTAAAAGTAAAGAAAAACAATCCAGTTTAGATTAGCCAAACATAACGTATTATGAATAAATAAGTCAATTAATTTTATAATATTTTTATTATATTATATGATTTCATATATATATATATATATAATATTAATATTTGTTTTTCTTCCAAAAGATATTTTGAAAAATTTGTGATTTCATTCGGTCCGTATTCAATTTGGAATACATAGTTGGAATGCATTCCTATATGGAACAATAATTGGAGAATGGAAACGGGTAAGGGACATAACGGGACGGAACACAATGAAATATGAATTATGTCTACATTTAGTAAGAATAAATCTAAACTCAGTCGTAAGTGTAAATTGTCATTATTATTTTTTAAATCACGCAGACCCGTTTGCATATTTATAATCATTTTGACAGTTTTCTATCCAATTTGATAGTTCACGAGTTTAGTATAAATATGAATGAATACTAATCCAATTCATGGTTAATTCCAGTACAACAGTCATGTCAGTCCGAGTGTCAAAATATTGAATGGAAATCATTATTATTATTAACATTCATAAACTGGATTGAAACGATACCAAATACATAAGCGGTATGAGTTTGAGTTACATATGTTATATCCAATAAAATATTTATAAATTTAACCCAACAATGTATGTGTGGGTCCGAATTTCGTTTAATTTAAATCAAAATTTTTGTCCAAACTGTTTTGGTTTAAATGGAGTAAACCCGGTTAGGTAATTCGATATATAGTTAACCAAAGGGAATTGAGTAAATATTTGTGTTGTAGTATAAGATGTTACGTTTGTCTTCCTAAGGTTAAATGCATCCTAAATTTGATTTTAATCAGAACTTGAGTTTACGTTGGTAACTGGTTCGCAAAAATTTGGAACCTATCAAATTGAACTTTGTCAATTAGGTAATTCATTTACCCGAGACGATAGCTCTTCCATCCGGTCTTTGAACATTTTAATCCGCTAGAAATAAAAAACCCTAACCGGATGCACTTGTGTTTTTAGACTCGATTCTAACATGCGGCCAAACTGGTGAATTTAGTGATCTGGTCACTATAGCAGGTCAGGTTTATTACTAAAATCCACTAATTATATATCCAGAAAACTCGGTAAAACCCAACAAATCCAGCAAAACTGGCTATCCGATATTGTTAGTTGATCCGATCATGTATAAAAATATTGATTAAATTTTTTAAATTATATAATATTTTTTGAATAAAGTATGTTGTTTATGATTTTTTAGATTTTGTTAAACATTTCACTATGTCGTTTGAAGAAAATAAATAGAATAATGATAACAATAACCAATATTAATTTATGCGATGCATTATTAATTCATTTCAACATTAAAATTTTATATTTAGTATTTTTATTTATTTTATTTATATAGAATAATCGATCAATCTATAATTATTCTTGATATACTATTAAAACATGAATTGTAATTTTTTTTCTTTTATCTACAATAAAGTATAAAAGATTCAAACTCGGATTAATCCGTGATTGACCCACTGATCCGATGATTAATCCGTTTTAAAGTCTCTAATTCAAGTTTTAAAACATAGGGATGCACCATCTGGTCGAGGTTTACAAACATTGGGATCCACTAATCTAGAGACACATTGATCTTAAGATAGAATTTTCTTTTTGATTGAGTGATATTCATTGATTGTTAGTTAAAATAAGAGTTGAATTCGTGTTATTATTATTATTATTATTATTATTATTATTATTATTATTATACTATTATCTTTTACCAAAAAAAGAAATTTAGAGTTCGCCGTAACTTTCTCTCAGACAGTTTTGAGACAGCAACCACAACTCCATTTTCCTGCATGGATCAACGCGTCAACCTCTCATTTGCCAGCCACTGAAGCCGAAGCCGAAGCCTCTCCTTCCGCCAACTCAGATTGCCGGCGAGAATTCTCCCAAACTCTCTCACTTTGTGTGAAGATCTATTCGCCTCACTGTCTCCTGTTAAGCCATCTTTTCCTCTTAGTGGTCTCCTCCTTGTCCGAGCTGCCAGATCCAGGCATTTTTTGCTTGTTCCAGTTAAGTCTACCGATTTTAATGCCTTAATCGATCATTTTAATGCCATAATCGATTTGTTATCTTGTGTAGCGATCTCCACAGGACTTGAAAATGCAACGAAACTCGTTTCCACATGTCCGAGAGGTATAGGTTGTGTTTCAAAGTCAAAAGTTAAGGTGACTATGTTCTCACATTCTGACTTTTTCGTGAATAGTTTGTCGATGCATTCGGGTATTTGTATAGTCAAGAATCAAGATGCCTTTAGCTCGAGCTATCGAATTCTTTTGGATCCGCTGTCGTCTGATCATCAAGATTATTCTACTTCCACTTCTGCTAGTTTTCAGTCTTATTTTATTAATCAAAGAGTTATTACGATAACTCCATCATATCCTTGTATTACCGAAGATTAGTCTACCGAAAAATAATGTTCGAAAAAAGAGTAGAATTCATATATTTTATGGCATAAATTGACTCAAATTTTAGATTTAATTGCTAGTTTGACTTATCTGTTTTTTTTGTAAATTAGAAAATGGTCAAAAGACAATAAAATCACACCTTTATTTTTATAATTACAAAAATTGTCATTTATATTTTAATGTTTTATAGTTTTTTTTAACGTATGTAAAAAAAATTTTATCAAAAAAAAAAAACTACCACTATCGTCGCCACCACCGTCGTCGCTACCGTCGTCGATACCGTCGCCACCACCGGCGCCACTACAGGCGCTGCCACAGTCGCCGCTACCGTCGTCGATACCGTCGCCACCACCGGCGCTGTCACAGTCGCCCTCACCGGCGCCGCCACCATCGCCCCCACCGGCGCCCCCACCGGCGCCGCTACCGTCGCCACCACCTTCGTCCAAAAATAAAAAATTCAATAAGTTTGCGGTAACTACTCAATAAGTCTGCCGTAACTACTTAATAAGTCTGCCGTAATTACATAACTCAATAAGTCTGCGGTAACTACTCAATAAATCTGCTGTAACTACTGAATAAGTTTGCCATAACTACATAACTCAATAAGTCTGCGACAACGTTTCAATAAGTCTGCGATAACTACAATAAATCTGCGTTAACTAAATAAGTCTGCGACAATGTTCAATAAGTCTGCGGTAACTAAAATAAGTCTGCGGTAACTAAATAAGTCTGCGGTAACTAAATAAGTATGCGGTAACTAAAATAATTATGCGACAACTAAAATAAGTCTGCAGTAACTAAGATAACTCAATAACTCTGTGGTAACGTGAAATAAGTGTGCGATAAAATAAGTCTGCGACCACGTTAACTGAATGACATTTTTGTAATTTTTTACCGCGCTGGAATTAATCATTAATGGCACTATCGTAATTATTTTATTTTTTACACAGCATTATAAAGGTATGCTTGGGATTTATACCCCACATTTAACTCAAAATATACACGAGTCATTCTACCAATTAAACTACAATTTTGAGTCAAACTGGTCATAGTCCCATCTTTATATTTTCCTAGTACATATTTAGTTTATAAGTGTTTGTATATTTTATTATGTTAATTTTTCTAATTCACGCAACGCGAACATTGCATAGTATCTTATATAATTACCTTTATCATCTGTCTAAAATCTAAATACATACTTACGATAGATTGTGAATACACTCCTCTAAGACGCTTGCTACACCTTCGTGAACTCTAAGCTTAGGAATTCATTAATCAAGTCTTTTGCCTAAACAATAGGACTCAAGTTAAGTATATTTTACTCACTTATGTTCATAATAATCAAAGTTTTTTTTCACTTAGTCCGTTTTTAAACAAAGTTATGGTCTCACACATAAGCTGCTCGAAAATAGATTTTCAATAGCATGGAAGATCATAGTAAAGTTGCTCACAGGAAAAAGGTAGAGAAAAAGAATCGATTTTTTTGATAAGATATGTTTTTCTAATAACTATTCCCGCGATATGAAGGGAACTAAATAAACGGAAACATGGAGAGACGGCTATTCAACAAAATCAGGTGGTAAAATTCATAGATAAACAAGTTAGAAACAAAATATCAACTATGCGGACTTTGGGGGACTCACGATATCAAAAAACAATGGAGAAATGGTTTGCAACAAGATATCATATCATCAAAAGTTCTTCACGGTGGTTTCTTCACATCATCTACTTCAACAATCATCTTTCAAATTTATTATGATTTCTGATTTTCTCTCTTTCGTAAGTGGTTGTACTATTTTTTTCAAAATCCAGTTTTATCTCATATGGGTTTTCCAATTTTGAGTTTTAACGAACCAACCACTTATCGATTTTCAAAATAAAATATTTTGTTCTTTCAAAGAAGTTTTAAAAACAGTTACGCATGTTGTAAAATTTTTTTTACTTTAAATATAATTTTACATAATATTCAAAAAAAAATAAACAAAGTTTTTTGTAGTGACTAACTTTGTGCCTAGACAAATACGTATTAGGGGCACATTATAATATGACTAGCTATCTTGGGTGGTACATACATTGTAGAGTATATACAGGGCCCTGAGTTTTAGAAGGCCACCAGCTAAACAAAAAAAATGGGCCACTTTAGTTTATTAAGAAAAAAAAAGGAATGTGCATGATAGTGGTTCGAACCCAAGACAATCACTATTTCCACTTGACTAAGGAGACTTTTTAAAACTTAAAGGCCGAAAAATATTTTATAAACATTTGGCCACAAGCAAATGCTTGCTTACCTTGGCCTCAAGGCCGAGCCTGAGTATATACTAGTAATCTGGCTAGTTATAGTTAACGTTTGAAACTTTACATGGTGAGAGATTTATCATTTGAAATGGTACGCAATTACCTTGGCAGGTATATTTTATTTATCATGATTTAAGAGTTATCTCGCTAACTATCTAACTAATATATATACTTGCACAGATCATATACCCACATATATATAGTACATGCATGAGTTTTAGAAAAAAGAAGTAAATGGTAATTCAATACTTAGCCAAATAACGAAGTATATATAGAAAGTAGATGATACACCTATTAAAGTATATAAGTAAAATTTACTTAACATCATTTAAGAGGTATCTCGTTAATTAGTTCGGTGAGATTGTACTAGTAGAATCCCTCGTACCAAGATCCAAAGGGGAAAGAAATTCAAACAAATACTCCCCAGAAGAAACGTGAGAATGTTTGTTTTAGATGTGCCACTAAGGAACATTGGTCTCATGTATCTTGAACTCCTGCACATTTTTTTGCTTTGTACAAAGAGTGCCAAAAGGCAAAGGAAAAGAAGTGAAACTCGTGGAACACTATGAGAATACAACTCATCTTGATGTTTCCGACTTTGCATGACCTCGATGAGACCGCTCTCGCGGAGAACTGAAATGCCAATTGTGTGACGTTTGAATTTCTACGATTATGGTATGAATAAGTTGTTGTTTGATTAAAATATTTTGAATTAATGTTGTTTGTATAACCTATCGTGTATAACTATTGTGTGATTTCTCCTTTAGATATGTTTTCTTGTTATTAATTGATTATGTTTATTTCAAAAATGGATCACATTACAAGTGGAACAACATTCAAGATAAATTTTGGAGATATGTGCATACGAGATGGTGGAATAACACACACTTTTCTGAAACATAAAAATTATTTTTTCCGATATTAAACCAGCAAAAATTACATTCAACACAATATCAGTCCTGCAAACATGATTGAAGGGACTGGTAAAGCAAAATTTACATTACTTAATGGAACGAGGTTCTCGGTAAATAATGCTTTATTTTCTCCAAAATTTAAAAGATATTGTTGAGTTTTAAAGATATATACCTTCAAGGATTTGATGCTCAGTTTACAACTGAGAATGGAAAGAAGTATATATATATAACTTCTGAAAAATCAAGAAAAAAAATGTATTGGAAAAATTACGAAGACTTCCTTATGGTTTGCATAATACATACATTAATGCGGTAGAATCACAACTTGTGATCAAGAAAAATGGTGATGATTTTACGCTATGGCATGATGGCCTTGGTTACCGAGACACCAGAATGATGCGAAAGATTATAGAGAACTCACATGGACACATTGAAAATCCAAGAGATTTATCAGGGGAATAAAATGACATATCTTTCATGTTCTATCGGTAAATTGATCATAAGTCCATCACCAACCAAAATTGATAATAATTTACCAAAGTTCCTTGAACGGATTTAATGCAGACCATTCTACTATTTTATGGTAATGATAGACGCGTCTGGTAGATGGTCACATGTTTGTCTGTTATCATCTCGAAATGTGGCATTTGTGAAATTTCTAACTCAGATAATCAAACTAAGAGCTCACTTTCCTGATTACCCAATCAAAAGAGTAAGACTAGATAACGCTAGTGAATTCGCATCTTAAACATTCCATGATTATTGCATGGTAACATGAATAAATGTTGACCATCTTGTACCACATGTTCAAACACAAAATGGTTTGGTTGAATTATTAATCAAACGTCTGCAACTTATTGCGAGACAATTGATTATGAGATCAAAACTTCTAAACTCAGTATAAGACACACTATTTTGTATGCATAAGAACTTATTCGAATTAAAGCCAAGTGCATATCATCAATATTCCCCATTATAGTTAGCTTTTGGTCGAGAACCAAATATCTCTCATCTAGAAATCTTTGGTTGTGCAGTATATGTGCCTATTGCACCTCCACAAAGTATTAAGATGGGACCACAAAGAAGGTTGAGAATATATGTTGGTTATGATTCTCCATCAATTATAAGATACCTAAAACCTCAGACTTGTGATGTATTTACGACACGTTTTGCCGATTTGACATTTTTGATGAAAAATAATTCTCAGTTATAGGGAGAAAAAAGAAAAGGGTAGATAAGGATATAAAATGGTGTGTGTCATGGCTATTACACCTTGGTCCTCTTTCAAAGCAATTAGAACTAGAAGTTTGGAGAATAATGCATTTGTATAGTATAGCAAACCAATTACCCGATGCTTTTGTAGATACAAAAGCAGTAACTAAGTCACATATACCAGCTGCAAATGCCCCTGCTCATATAGAAATTCCACGAGAATGTGAAAAACAGGTGATACACGTGATTCTCAAACACGCTTGAAGCATGGTAGACTAATTGGTTCTAAGGACAAATTCCAAGAAAAATAAAATAAGTTCAAAAATATGATGTTCCTACAATAATAGAAAATGTTTAGGAAGAGACAAATCATGATCCTGACAAAAATAAGGAACCATGAATCTGAAGAAAATTATGAGATTCCTATCAACTACATCCAAAAGTGGAAAAATATGGAATCACACAAAATGGTTGATGTTGATGACGTTTTCTCATATCTTATCTCAAAGGAAATGAGTGAAGAAATTGAAGATCTAGAACGAAAGTCAGTGTATGAATGTCAGAAGAGACATGATTGAATAATGGAAAAATACAGTGAAAGTCAAACTTGATTCACTCAACAAAAGAAACGTATTCGGATTTATAGTGCTCACACCTAAAAGTGTAAAACCCGTTTGTCATAAATGGGGTTTGGTCCAAAAACAGAATGAGAAAAACAAGATTATGAGGTACAAAGCTCATCTCGTGGCCAAAGGCTTTTCTCAAAGACCTGGAACTGATTACAAATAAATGTATTCCCCTGTTATGGACTCAATCACGTTTAGATTTCAAATGAGCCTAACAGTTATTGAAAATCTAGAGATGCGTCTAATAGATGTTGTTATAACATATTTATATAGATCATTAGATACTAATATCTATATGAGAATTCCATATGGATACAATAGGGTATAAACATTGAAATCCAAACCCAAAGAGCTATGTGCAATAAATTACAAAGATTAGTATATTGATTAAAAAAATTTGGATTGATGTGGTACAACCATCTCAGCGAAAATTTAGAAAAGAAGGATATGTGAACAATTCTATATGCCTGTGTGTTTTCATAAAAAAACACCATCCAAATTTGTAATTATCGCGGTATATGTTGATGATCTAAACATCATTGGAACTCAAAAGAAAGTACATAAAGCAACAAAAAATTTTAAAGGAGAATTTGAGATGAAAGATCTCAAAAAATTTTTTTGTCTTGGTTTACAAATTGAGAATTCTTCGAAGGAAATATTTATACACAAATCCACATATACTAAAAGAGTACTAAAACGCTTTAATATGGAATAAAGCAAATCCTCTTAGTACACCAATGGTTATAAGATCACTTAATGTTGAAAATGATATTTTTCAACCACATGAAGAAAATGAAGAGATAGTTGGTCCAAATGTACCATGTGTAAGTGCAATTAGATCTCTGATGTACCTTCCAAAATGCACTCGGCCTGATATATCTTTTGCTATCAATCTTTTGGCAAGATTCAGTTTGTCTCCTACACAAAGACATTGGAATGAGATTAAACATGTCATTTTATCTTTAAGGGACTATTGATTTGGGGTTATTTTATCCTAAAACTCAATGGGATAAATGGTTAATTATGCTAATACCTGGTATATTTATCATATCCTACAAAACCCGATAAAAACTGGATATGTTTTCATGATTGGGGGCACCGCTATATCCTGCCATTCTCAGAAACAAACACTTGTAGCCACCTCTTCAAATTATGTTGAACTCATCGAGCTCCATTAGGCTAGTAAACACAGAGCCAACTACTTTATACGAAGATAATACTGTTTATATTGCCCAGACAAAGATATTATATATCAAAAGCGACATAACTAAACATCTCTCCAAAGTTCTTTTCTTATACCCACGAGCTTTAGAAAAACAAAGAAACTGAAGTGAAATATGTTCGATAATATGAAAATGTTGCATATGTCTTCATAAAGTCACTATCCACCTCGATATTCATAAAACATATCCATGATATTAGAATGCATTATCAACGAGACATATAGAATGTTATCATGGTCATTCGAGGGGGGAGTGTGTGCGTTGTACTCTTTTATCTTACTATGATTTTTTTACTAGATTTTCCATAAAAAATTTTAATGAGGCAACATAAAACATTATACAAAAGACGCAAATGACAATGAACTCCAAAGGAGAGTGTTGAAAAGTAAAAGAAACATTAGCGTATAAAAATGGTAATGGAGCCATTGTCATATTGTCATACTGCCATTATAACATGCGTCTATTCTTCACTCTATATAAAGGAACATATGGTGATAATTGTAAAATGCAATCCATACTCCAACACATTCTCAATAATATACAAATGTCTCAATTCAACTTTTTCTTCTCTTTCGTTTCTTTCCCAAAAAAGGTATTTTGATTTACGATTCATATAAAACATAATTATAACATTTCTGAAATTTTAAAGGTTTTGAGAGGTTGAAGATGATGATTTTAATAAAACTGTGCGTTTTATGGCGTCCCATGTTATGAGTTTGGTTCATTTTTCTTTTGTTTTACAGATTTGGCTAATTAAATGTCAAGCCCAATAAATAATTAAATGTATGATTTATTATAAGTCCACTAAATAATTAAAAGCCATAAAACACACAGCTTTATTAACTTAAGCTAGGCGATTTTTCAGTTGCCATTTTTTGGCGCAAGGCTGAAATACCACAAATTGAAAAAAAATATCCATAATGCTACAAAATAATTTGTATGCCACTGTCTATGTGATAACCCATTTATACCCTTAATGAAAATCAGTTAATATATTTTTCGTTTTTAAAAACTAAAATGAAAAACAAATAAAAGAAAAAAAAATCAATTACTCAAATAAAAAAATCAATTAATCGAGCCTCCCCATCCCCTCTCCCCCGACTCCGGAGAATTCAATCGTCCTCCTCCCAAACAGCTCAACTCGCCCCGCCCATCTCACCGGCTGGTCATTGCCTCTGGTGGCTCATCTTTCTTGCAATCGGTTTCTTCTCCCAGACTAATTTCACACCGTCTCGGTGTGAAAATAGATCTTAACAAGGATACAACAAACACAAAAATATAAGAAGATAAAAAAAAACAGAAAATTATAAATACTTACCAGTGGATTGCCTCCCACTAAACTTTTGTTTAACGTTATGAGCTTGACTACGCTTACGCCTAAACGCGATGAGAATCCTTAAAACGATCATGGTGTGGTGGTGGTTAGTTGAGACCTTGTCCTCGTGTTATTGTTTCATGAAGATCCAACTTCAGAACTATGCTCAACATACCGTCTACAAGTGCTTGCCCTTTTTTCCTTAAGCTCTGGAGTGACAATCGCTTTGACTTTAGAGAAAGGCTTAGACATACCTTTGTATTTTAGCTGACAATGGTATTCACCAATACATCTTTGTGGTGTCAAAGTGATATGAGAACTTGTTAGCACTCCTTCAGACTTTGACTTGTAACTCTTATCGATCTTCTCCTTAATAGTAATATTAGAGGCATAATTTTTGTCAGACCATCTTGGGACTGCATCGTAGAAGATAACTTTATCGATATTTGAGACAAACATGTTTATTAGGTAGATCAACTACTACACTTGCTGTAGTAAGGAAAGATCTTGTAGCTTAGATAATTTCTTCAGTCCAGGAGCTTGAGCTGTTTGTTGATGTCTTAGGTATGGAACCTTATAAACATAAGCAGCTAGATATTCGGATTAGGAAAAATGGATTGATTGATCTGAAGGAGTGATCAATCGTTCTTCAGCAGATCGATCAATCTGGAATATCACGCTCATGGTTTTCTTGGTCCGATCGATTCATCCAAGAGTGGACCCATCGATCAGGAATCTCACGCTGTATCTAGTCCTAAGAGGATCGATCAATCCCGAAGTGGATCAACTATCTTATCATTCATTTCCTGTGCACTTCTACTATGTCCTTCCAAGATCTTTGCAACATAAGCTTAAGTGTATTCTCTCGGGAAGGTCGTGATCGATGTTCTTTACTCTGATTGGTTTCTTGGTCCCCAACAAAGTTAACATGTGATCGTGAACCACTATAACCTTCTCCATTCCTCAGATTTTGTTCACCCTTTGCTAGAAAGACTCCTTGTTATCTTTTCATTGCCTCTACTTTTGAACAACTTGAGTATCTAGCTTTTAGATATGTTGAGACAATCTCAAACTTGCCATTCAAATTAATATACATACTGCCTATCTTTGCATTGATCTCATCCATAAACTTATGTTGGGTGACAAGGAGTTGTGTCATAAGAACCTTGAGGTCTCCTTGAGAATCATTCGCAGTGTTTGAAGGTTGTTGGAAGTGTTATCTCTGCTGTGGATAGCCCTGACGTTGATGGTTATTGATATTCATGCTTCTATAGGATATATTAGGGTGACTTTTGTAGTTCTGGTTGAACCCTCTGTTCTGCACAAACCCATGTCCTTGCACATAGCTAACCTCTCTCGACTCATCATTTTGTCCTTCAGCAATACCCTGGAAACAAAATGTGTCTGACCCGCCATCACAAAGATTTACACCTCTTTTGATTTGCCTTTAGTAATATATTTACCCAGGAGTCAGCTCGTTGATCTTCTAAGAATCACCGTTGTTGACCTTTCTAGATCGATCATACTTAGGAAAACGATTGTTGGAATTTGAAGCCAAGTTCACTGTAATACTCTGAGTCATGAAATCCATAGTACTTGCATCATTGAGAGCATTCTTGTAATCCCAATCAACGCATCATAAAAGATGCTAAGAATCTGCTCTTCTGAATACCCATGATGAGACACTCTCTGCGATACTCCTTGAAACTCTCCCAAGTCTCATAATAGGACTCTACAGAAAGCTATCTGAAAGTAGCAATCTTATTCCACAAAGCAGCTTTCTTAGACTTGGTGTAGAAGTGAGATAGGAAGGCAACTCTGCATTCAACCTAAGACCTCAAAGAACCAGCAGGTAATGACTTAAGCCATCTCAGCGCCTTGTCCGCTAAAGAGAAAGAGAAAGACTTACATTCCATTAGCGCTTGTTTTACATCGCGATTGTGACTACCATAAAGCCTAAGCTTGAGGAGGATCCATTAACGGAATGAAATGTCCTCTTTTAGAATGTAGTCTGCATAATATGATTTGAGATGTTGGCCATTCACAGTAAACTCACTGTCGTCTTTATTTAATAGAACAATTGTTCAATACGGCCAAACTTCTTTGATTCGGAAAGATCCGGACCTACGTGATCTTAACTTCCCAAAAAACAACTTCAAGCGCAAATTGAATAACAACACCTAATTGTTGATAGCAAACTCCATGGGAATGATCTTCATATCATGTCAAGCTTTAGCACGCTCCTTGTAGATGTGCGTACTCTCATAAGCATTTCATCGCAACTCGTCAAGTTTGTGCATTGTGTTGCCAAGAGCGCCTTGTATTCAAGTTCCACAGGGAGGTCGCATGCCTTTTAATAGACTAAGTTGAACAGAGTAATCCCAATAGGAGTCTTATAAGCTATTCAGTATGCCCAAAGAGAATCGTCAAACTTCAAAGACCAATGTTTTCTTGTTGTGCTCACAGTCTTCTCGAGAATACTCTTAATCTCACGATTAGAGATTTCAACCTTTCCACCTGTCTGAGGATGATAAGGTGTACCTACCTTATGTTTAACCCCATTTTTCTTCAAAAGGTTCTCAATTTATCCACTCTCAAAACACCAAACCTTAGGAAGATCACATATTTGAACATCTTAAGAACTACCTTAGAGTCACTAGTAGGACTTGCTAAAAGCTTCCTCCCATTTAGACACATAGTCCATAGCAACTAGAATATAGATATTACTATAGGATTACGGGAAGGGTCCCATGAAATTAATTTCTCAACAATAAAAAACTTCCACCTCTAAAATGTAATTCTTTGGTATCTCATTCCTTTTATTGATGTTTCCCTTTCGTTGGCATGCATCACACTTAAACACAAACTCGTTAGTATCCATGAACATTGTAGGCCTGCAGTACCTTGGAAACAATTTTGAAAGTGGAAAAATGACATGCATAACTCGAACCATGGCAATGAAATAGACTGCCATATATCTTTGTCTCAGGAATACATCTATGATAAAGAAAATTTGCATATCTCTTATAGAGATAAGGCTCATCCCAGTAGTAATGTCGTACATCATGCAAAAATTTATTCTTTGCATATTTAGTGAAGTTCGGTGGTGGTTTGCTTGCGCCAAGGAAGTTAGCGAAATCAACAAACGAAGGTAAGTCCTCTGTGACATGCCTTAATATTTGGACATCGGTTGTATCCTTGTAGCATTACTCAAGCGTAATAACTACATAAACGTTTTCCTCCAACAAATTTTCATCTATAGGTAGGTCCGCATCAATTCTCATACGAGAAAGATAATCATCGACTCCATTTTCAAACATTTTCTTGTCGCAAATCTCAAGATCAAATCCTTGCAATAACAATATCCATCAAAACAATCTAGGCTAGCATCTTTACTAGAAAACATATCCCACAATGCAACATGGTCAGTGTGTACTATTGCTAGAAGTTCTTTTATAGTAGTAGCATACATAATCTGAGTATGATCTAAGGTTTGGCTAGCATAATAGATCACATGAAATCATTTACCCTTCCTCTTACCTAAGACTTCACCTACTGCATAGTCACTAGCGACACACATTACCTCAAAAGGGAGCTCCCAGTCTGGTGGTTGAACTATAGGAGTGCTCACTAACACATCTTCAATTGCAACTAAGGCGTCAAGGCAGTCTTTTGTAAACTCAAAAACTACATTCTTGCATAGCAACCTGGTGAGAGGTCTTGTAATTTTTGAGAAGCTATGGATAACAATCTTCTGTAAAATCATGCATGTCCTAAAATCTCATATTCCTTTCATTGAAATAGGCATTTGCGGACTGGTCATCACCTCAAATTTGGCTTTGTCAACTTCAATGCCAAGCTCTGAGAATTATGTCCTAAAACAATCCCATCTAGGACCATGAAATGATATTTCTCCCAATTGAGTACCAAGTACTTATCAACGCAGCGCTGAGTACCCTACAAAGATTTGATAAACAACTAGCAAAGGATAAACCATAGACAGAAAAATCATCCACAGTACCTTTATGATGTCCTCGATTAATTCGGTGGTGAAGATGAACATTATGCTTCTTTGGAATGGGGCTGGGGCGTTACACAGTCCAAATGACATTCTGTGATAAGAGAACATTCTATATGGGCATGCGAAATTTTCTTGATCATCTGGATGTATGGGAATCTGAAAAAAAACCGGAGTAACCATATAGGAAGCAATAATATGGATGGTTAGCCAATCTTTCCAGCATTTGAGCAATGAAAGAAAGGGGAAAATGATCATTTTGAGTTGCAGCATTAAGCTTTCTATATTCAATACATATTTTGTGTCCCGTCATAGTGCGCATAGGAATCAAATTGTTCCTTTCATTGGTTACTATAGTAACTCCTCCTTTATTTGGAATAATGTGAACTGGACTGACCTATGAACTATCTGAGATTGGATAGATCACACCCGCTGAAAGAAGTTTGAATTTACCACTTCGCATAAGTTGGGATACAAACACCTTTGATGTTCAACCAATTTTTAGTTGGATCATTAAGGTGTATACAGTGTGTGCATAGATCAGGCGAGATCCCAGTGATATCTACCAAAGAATATCTCAATGTTTTCCTGTATTTACGCAACTCACAAAGCAACAAGGTGGAATCGATGTTGTTTAAGTTAGCGTTAATAATAACAAGATAAGTAGAATTGGGTCCAAGATATACCTACCTTAGCCACGCTGGGATTTTTTTGAGCTCTAGCTTTGGAACTTTCAGTTTGCTCTAATCTTCGCTCAGAATAGTGAATGATTTTGAATTCGGAACTGGTTGCAAGGTTCTAGGATTAATCGATCCAGACAAGGATCAGTCGATATATTCTATGATTTTGGGATTATCGCTGGGATCGATTGATCCTGTAGCTAGATCTGTCGATCTCAGTGTAGCATCAGATCCAAGTGCAAAACCTTTTCCTAGTGTTGTGTTTTGGCAATGCACGTGTTGGAGCATGCCTTTGCAATTTCTGCATCATGTAAAACCTTGATAGTTTCCAATTCGCCGCACTCAAACTCATCCTTTTTGTCAACCAATGTGACCTCTAAGGGGTACTCTGAATGTGTTTCTTGTATAATCCCATGGTTAACCTCGTCCATTGTATCAATCCAGAAAGATTGCCATCGATTGTGAGATTCTTTATAAACTTCTCCATGTTAAATTCCATCACTAATTCATTGAGATGAAGATCAATCTTCACTTGCTGCACATTGATGATTGCTCCTGCAGTTGCTAAGAATGGTCTACCGATGATGATGGGATCTTGAGGCTCTATGTCCAATTTCAGCACAATGAAATCTGTCAATATCCAACTTCCACTAATCTTTACACGAATGTTTTCAAGCAAATGTTCTAGGAATCTAACTGATCGATCTGCCAATATTAATGAGGTCTTTGTTGGCTTAAATGTAAACAATCCCAAGTGCTTGGAAGCAGACAGTGGGATTAAGCTTACACCAGCTTCCAGATCACACAAATAGTGGTCGAATTTAAGGTTCCCAATAGTGCAAGGCAATGTTAAACTTCCCGGATCATCACGTTTTATATGCATTCAATTTTATAGAACAACGCTACTATCATTGTGAGTATCATTACCTTTTTCCAATGTGATACTTTCTGTGAGGATGTTCATCATGTATTTCTTCAGTGTTGGAACCATATTTACAGTATCAACAAATGGAAGCCTTACATGCAGTTCATCCACAATGGTCACCATTGTGTCATACTCTTTTTCTTGATTTTTGTTCTTTCTTTTTGGAGAGCGTGAAAACTTAGGTTCATAGGATGGTTCTGTTTTAGTAGAAGCATTAGATCTAACCACTATAGCACCTGTAACTCGATCCTTGGATTTTTTTTTCATTTGATGGTTCATGGGATCGATCGATCTTCTCTTGAATCGGTTGATCCTTGTCATCATCCAATGATTCCTTGTCCAAATTTTGTACCTAGGATCGACCACTTTTTCCCGTGGATCGATCAATCCTATGGTCGATCCTAGTTACTTGTGATTTTGTAGCAATTTCTTTTCCACTCTTGAGAGTGATTGCTTAAACTTACTTTTTGGGGTTTATCTCTGCCTTTCCTAGAAGTATTCCTGGGGGAGCTCTAACCATAGAAGCTTGATGAGCAACTTGTTTTTCCATCACACACATATGAGTACTTAAGTTATCAATCTTCCCATTAAGTTCATTGTACATTCCAATAACCTTAACATTAATTTCATTGGCAAACTGATTTTTCCCATCTAGAACTTGTTGGAGCATTTGTTCAACCCTATCTTGAGAACTAGCATTCCCAAATTGTTGCTCAAGCTGAAACCCCGTAACCAACATTCTTGTTTTGAAATTCTTGTGTAAATTTCTGTTGTGGTTTAGCATGGACAAATGGTTTAGCATTGAATGTCTGCCCTAGTTAGTTTATACACGTTGGTACTTTTGTATGAGAGGTTTAGGTGATTCCTGTAATTTTGATTGAATCCCCAATTCTGGAAATTTCCTTGTCTTCTGTAGGAGAGGTTCAGTTCCCTCAGCAACTTCATCATTACCATAATATTGGTAGTTTTGTACATCTCACAAATTCATTGTCCTCCGTCGTACCATAAGCAGCATATCAATCTTGGCTTTTAATTCCTCTATAGTCTTGTTACTAGCAGCTCCTTGCTCTCTCCTATTGTAGTCTAGGAAATGATTAGCATTACTAGCTGCTAAGTTCTCAATCAACTCAGTAACTTCTTCAAGTGTATTTCTTATAAAGTCTTCTCTACTTGACGTATCCAGCGCCATTTGGTATTTTGACTCAATACCATTATAAAAAAATTTCATCTTGTCCAATTCGATGTAACTTTGACGCGGAAAGTCTCTTAAGTACCTCTTGAATTAATCCCATGCTTGATAGAAATATTCAGTGGTGTCTTGTTGGAACGTAGCTATCTTGTTCTTTAGAGCAGCATTTCTAGTCTTAATGATAAAATGGGCCAATAATGCGGACCTGCACTCTTCCCAACTAGTGATAGATATTGGCTTCATGAACTTTAGCCAACATTGAGCTTTGTCACTCATAGAACATGCATAGCTTACAGCGTAATTAGTCTTGTGGAACGTCATTCGAGCTAGTTATGCTACGGATTTCCTCGAACATGTCAACAGGTTTACAAGTCTATGGAGTTAAGTAAAGATTTAGATTTTCTTAAGACACTTTAAAGCTTCAATAATCAAAGGAAATGCTTCAGAGATCGACCAGTTCGAAAATAGATTGACCAAAACAAAGAAGGATCGAGCAGTTCAAAGAAGGATCAAGCAGTTCAAAGAAGGATTGACCAAATTGATGTTTAAATGGAGTTACACATTTTGGAGGAGGGATTAACCGATCAGCGACGCAGATTTTCCTAAGTTCCAGCCTACATAAGAACCAAATTTAGGGTTTTCTTATCTCATATAAATAGTGATGCTCGACGCCAGAGCAATTAGAACTTGTATTTATTGGTTTTGCTTTTAGTTTACATAGCTAAGGGAGAAGAAATCATTACTTTTCTACAATTTCTTTCTGAAACCTCATCGATTATTATTTTGATATTTATGGAAGCTTTGAATTCGGGTTTAATGTCTACATCTATCTGAGTAATCGACCAGGTTGGCTCAGGGTTTGTTTAAAGGGATTCGATATTCAATTAGGTTTAGGTTATTTAACTTAGGGATTTATGAGTATAGTTCTTCATCTTTGTGTTCTCAATGCTTAATTTAACTTGATCACCTATCTTGTGATCTGTACGTTTAATCTATGTGCCAAAAATGAATGTTAGGTTACTGAAATCAACAATAGATGAGTTTAGACGAGGATAGCCAACATAAGTTGAAGTTATGTCATCTTTGTGAACTTTATCGAGACACCTTTTTAGTTTGCTGGCATGTTTATATAGAAATCACATACTAGTACTACTAGGGAATCATGATTATTCATGTTTATATTGTTAGTGCTGCGAGAGTAAACTAGCTTTATAATAGTGTTTTGAGTTCTAGACCGCTTCACTGACAAATCCCTAGTTAGTTAGATAACATAGTCAATAAGCGATACCTGCGATATTCTTTGTGCCCAACATCTTTCTCCATTCGTTTACACCATTTAAATTTACTAGAATTATTTACTTTCAGCATTTGATACTACAAAATCATATTTATATCCTAGCTTTACTTGATTCATAGTAACTTGCTGTGTAATTTTGGTCTTTGTGGGATTCGATCCTAATCTTTACTACAACGCACAACTATGCACTTTCATTGATTGAGAAGGTTAAAACCTGAGACACCAAGTTTTAGGCACCGTTGCTGGGGACCAAACGTTGCCTACAAGTTTTTGTTTCGAGTCTTGCCTAGGATACAATTATTTTTTAATTTTACGTGCAAAGATTGAACGATCCATTTTAGGATCGACCGATCCATTTTACGATCGACCGATCCATTTTAGGATCAATCGATCCTGTTCTTAATTTTTTTTACTAATCGATTTGGTTTCTTTTATTTTCTGGTTCTCAGGTGCATGCAATTAATAAGTGAAGGCTCTCAGAACATGCATAACCTTAGTTCCGACGAACTTTCAAGAACAATCAGAGCTAACATAATAGCAGCCAGAGAAGCTAGAAAAGCTAGAATGGCTGGATGAAATGACCAACTCGGTCTATGAGGAGGAATACATGATCACAATGATGATCCTGAAGCTGCTGCTGCAGCGCTATAGGAAGTTGTGGCTGCATAGCAACGTGCATATGCTGAAGTTCCACAACTAAGGGAGAATTTTGCACAAAACCCTTTTGTTATACCACCTCACGTACCCCAATCTCTACAGTACAACCATGCGAATTATAGGAACCGCACAACAATTACTCCATCCGCCATTCAGAGCCACAACTATGAGATTAAGCCTCAGATCATTGCGCTAGATAGGAAGAGCCAGTTCCATGGGCTATCTACCGAGAACCCTAAAAACTAACAACAAAACCAAAAAAACATAAAACTTATCCTGCACTCAATAAAAGACACTACAAACATATGTAATCAATGGATAAAATCCACTAAAACCACGACACATCACACCCCACCTCAGTGTGAAATAAAATTAAAGAAAGAGAATAAAAACATAAAATGCACAAGTTAGAAAAGGAAAACTATATACAAAGGAGGTGAGGTGTATCTTAATTCGAAGAGATGGACTCGGGTGAGTCCATTTATGGTAAGGAGAGTGCCAGATGATTTTTTGAATGGATTATATCCTTAGATCTTGGTCACCAATCGGTGAACTCGATCTTAAATACCTTTTTCATGAACTCTTTAATGAAGTTTGGTTCTTTCTCTTTTAAACCCGGTGCTAAAATCAGTTTTGTCATGGCAAAAGGTTTGAGAACACCTTTTCTCTTGATCTTGCACTCAACCATTCCATCAATATAAGTGTTAAAGTCATTGAAGATGTAGGCATTGGTGAATTGAAAAGGGTGGAGTGTGGGTTGCTTTATTCTTCCTCTTGTAGTTTTCAATCATTTGCTTAGATTTACCCAAATTATCTTGTTTATCACATCCTTTATGCCCAATCAAATAAGGAGTCTAAGATTTCCCCATCCAAAATTTCCTCATCAAGCTTTACAGTCTCTTGGTTCTTCACATTCAAAACTTTGAGTTCTTCATTCCTTTCCAATTCTCGATTGGTGATTTTTCCACAACATGTGGTAGAGGAAGACTTGATTAGATAAGAAACCTTGCAATTCACATGGAGGAGAGTCAATCTCTTGTTTGGGAAGTCGATTCTCACTCCCGCGGTGTTGAGGAATAGATTTCTGAGAATGAGAGGAGCTTATGATCCAACCACAACCATGAAGTCCCCTCTCCACAACCATGAAGTCCATTGGGATTAACCAATCTCCAACCTTTAGAGGATATTCCTCAATCATCCCAAGTAGAGGTTTCGAAGAAGCATCCACATACATTATTGAAGAGGAGTATTTCTACATCTCTTTGATCCCAAGACTCTTCACCATTTTAAGGGACATCACATTCACGCTTACTCCAAAGTCATACAAGGCATCTTCAAATTCCAAATCTCCTAGAGAGCAAATTATGAAGAATGTACCCGGATCTTCAAGCTTTGGAATTGTCTTGGGTTCAAGCGGTGTTGCGCTTGGTGCTTTATATAATCTCATTACTTCTTCGCCCGATTATCAAGGATTGCTTGAATGAACTTCTTGTGGATAGTTATTTGGTACAATTTTTCCATCAAAGGCAATTGAACTAATCTCATTCATATCGTCCTTTGTATAATATCTCCTAGGAAATGGAAGTGTATGTTCATAGGATGGAGACTCAACTCTTGGTGCTTTGTTATTTTCAACCTTCGTCGACAGCATATCATTTTCGTGCTCATTAATCATATCATCCCCTCTTGATAGCATGTACCTCTCTTTCTCAAGCACATCTGAATCACTTGTGAAGATAGTGTTGCAAAATTCCTTGGGATTAGCTTGGGATTTACCTAGTAATGCTTCATTTGGATTCGTTGAGCTTGGAAAGGTTTGACCGACTTTAAGATAAATGGTTTTCATATGAGAAGTCAAACTATTGATCTTACCATCAAGATCACTATACATCTCATCCATCTTGTTGTGCATCTCAACGAATCTCTTACCAAAATCCGCATGACCCTTAATTTTTATTTAGTATTGCATTCATTGAGTTATCTTGAGGAGGAGGATGAATAAAAGGGTTTCCTTTTTTTCTGTTTGGAAAGAAGGGTTGGGTAGGGTTATTGATGTGAGGTTTGGTTTGGTAGTTCCCTTGATGGAAGATTTTTCCTTGAGGCTTTTGAGGGTAGGTTTGTTCTTGGGGATTTTCAATATTTAGGGTTTTGGTATGAGAGGTTAGGGTGATTGCGGTAATTCGGGTTGAATCTTGTTGTTGGTAACCGCCAATGAAGTTCACTTCCTTTTGTACTTCTTGATAAGCCTCAACATCAATCTCTTGATAGCATTGTTTCCTATCAAAGTCTCCACATAATTCACTTTCTTTCAAGTGACTTGCATCAATCTATCAAATTTCTCACTCAAAGCCTTAATCTCCCGTCGATTTTGGTCCCCATGGCCTCCATTATCCCTTGTAGACCTATCATAATCTTCACCATAATTCTCATCACTCATGGCAAGGTTCTAAACCAAGATCATGCCTTGATCCGCTTGTTGACACAAGAAGTTACAGTTACTTGCGGTATCCAAGAGCATAATCTTTGGTAACACACCACATTATAGAGTTGAAAGTAATGACTCTTTGGAGAAACTATGGTGGGGAAATTGTGATATGTAGCCCTTGAACATTTCTCATGCATCACTAAAGCTCTCATTCTACTTTTGGGCAAATCCAGAAATCTCATTCCTAAGCGAGTCATTCGCAAAGTAGAGAAGAACTTATCCAAGAATATCCTCTTGCATTCATGCTACGATGTGATGGAGTTATGAGGAACAAAATTTTCCCATTGGTGTGCATTATCATCAAGAGAGAATGGAAAAAACCTTAACTTGAAATCTTCCTCGAAGATACCACTAATCTTCATGGTTCCACAAAAATGATCAAATTTATCCACGTGGTCTAGAGGATACTCCATTAGCAACCCATGAAACTTCCTACCTTGGACCATGTTGATGAGACTAGCCTTGATCTCAAAATCATTGTTCTCCACCGGTGGTGGATGAATACCGGCTCGGTTTCCATGAATGTTGGGGTCATCAAAATCAACAATTGACCTAAGCTCCGGTGCCTCAAAACCCCGTGGATTTACCATTTGGTTATCCATTCCCAAGCTCCTCAAATGTTTTGTACGCTCTCTAGCTCCCCTTCTATTCTCTCTCTCAATTTGACTCAAATCCTCAACAAAATTAAAAATTTCACTTTGTTGGCTTCTCCTTTGCATACACCTTGAAAGCACAAAAAAGACCAAATGAAGATTAGTGGTATCTTCGAGGAAGATTTCAAGTTAAGGTTTTTTCCACGTGGTCTAGAGGATACTCCATTAACAACCCATGAAACTTCCTACCTTGGACCATGTTGATGAGACTAGCCTTGATCTCAAAATCATTGTTCTCCACCGGTGGTGGACGAATACCGGCTCGGTTTCCATGAATGTTGGGGTCATCAAAATCAACAATTGACCTAAGCTCTGGTGCCTCAAACCCCCGCGGATTCACCATTTGGTTATCCATTCTCAAGCTCCTCAAATGTTTTGTACGCTCTCTAGCTCTTCGCTCTCTAGCTCCCCTTCTATTCTCTCTCTCAATTTGACTCAAATCCTCAACAAAATTAAAAATTTCACTTTGTTGGCTTCACCTTTCCATACACCTTGAAATCACAAAAGAGACCACATCCTATTGGTTATTGCTTTATTTCCCGGCAACGGCGCCAAATTGATAAATAAGTTTTTAAGGTCTATCAATTAATCAAAGTACATTGAGTACGTTAGGATCTATCCATGGGAAAATAAGAACTAATCACTATGAATCTAAATCTCGATTCAATCAAATTAATAAAAGGATTTTTGGTTTGAAAACAAACTTTGAATCAAAATGAAAGTGGAAAAATAAATAAAATCGGTTTTTGAATTTAAATAAGAGAAAACGAACTCTTGGGAATGAAATAGACGACTAGGATGATCAAATGCTAAGTAGTGGAACTTTAATTTACTTTAATAAGTTAATTCATTAGTCTTAGATCACTAATCTCAAGTAATCCACTTTCATGACACTAATCTTTTCACTAATTATCTAATAATCAATAACTCTTGTTAGCTATCAAATGATCATTGAACATTAATTACAAGCCTAACTAACCACTAAACATCCTAATTAACTATTCTCATAGGCTAGGAATATAAAGCTCTTGATATTTTGGTTCAAACATTTCATCGAACACCTTGTGGGTGTGGAAATGCCTAAGACCTAAACTAGCAATTTTAAGTAATCTTGCATTAATAACACCTATCAAGTATGGATCTATGCTGTTACAAGCCTAAACTCAATTAATCTACAACTAATCCCCCTAAATCTATCATTCCCAAAAGCTTTATATAGATTACTCACTAATCTTCATTTTTTTTAATGAATGTAAAATTATTAACAAAAAAAATTGTTTTACAATGAATGTAACATTAAAATCTGAAATTAAATAGAGTTTGAAGCACACAAATGAAACACTTCCTGGCTAGTATAAAAGGTGGCCGGGTGGCAAGCCACAATGGGTGACCATCGTCGTAAGTGTAGTCTCCTTAATTTTGGATAGAGCTGAATCAGCTTCTGACGTTCTTTTGCGAGATTAGCTGGAGGGTTGATGCTTCTCCATGGCGTCTTCCATTACACTCTCTCAAAATATGTTATATGGTTGCTTGAAAAACGTATATGTAAGTAAATAGGTGTGGCCGATTATTCACACTAATCTTCATGTTAACACAAAGCAATAAGGTTGATGTTTGGTTAATCATGTTTATTTGGTGAATAGTTGAAGGATTTAAAAGATAAGAAGATTTAATAAATTCAAATAAAGAGATTGATACAAAGATCGAAAAGAGGAAAATAATATCTCTAAAACAAATCTTAGATAACTAATTTAGGTCTAAAATGGTACAAAAAGTAATGAAAAAGCGTCGTTTGCCAACCGAGGACAACCCGGGACGGATCCAAACAAGGAGCTTCCCGAGTCATCTCTGTCGGTCATGTTTGGCATCCATTTGGCTGTTAGAAGGTATAGAAGAGGCTGCTGAACTCAAATGCAGACTGAAACCTCACAGCGGTGAGGTGTAACAGTCTTCACTAAATAGATAGTATCTCCTCAACCGCTGATCCAAATCACTCAAGAGTACCTCCATTGGAAACTTATCTCAATTTCCGATCGTGTGTCAAAATTGGAGAAATCTGAGTAAAGGAAGGTCTCCATCTGACATAACATTTAAGATGCTTTAGACTGTCTCTACATGGACATCTCCCTTGCTTGCATATTTTTTCAACCCTCGAGCTTTTTCTTTGTCTTATTTGGTTCTTTTTGCTTAAGTATGATCCATAAAACACCAAAAATTCATGGCATTACTCCAAAAACCTTATAGACACAAATGCAAATGCAAATACGAATACACCTAAACATGCCAAAATACTAATGTATATGCATCAAATCAAGAAACAGAGAGGTTATAAAACCATCAAAATCATGAGATATCAAAATTCATCCGTAGGAATAAAACACCTATCAACTATATATACATTAGAGTTAGGGGTTTTACCTTTTAACTATAGGAGCAAATTTACATCACAAAGTGGAATATTATTTTAGGAGCCCAAAAAAAAACCCTTAAAGCACCATAAAGTGGGATCTTTTACCTTAATACATACACCCAAGCAAGTAAATGAGGTTCAAGTTATGAGAAGTTTCACTGAAAATGTGATATGATAAGACTGGTTTACCAACAAGCTGATATAATAGAACTGAAATTAGTGCAAGCGAAACAAATGTACGATGGTATACAAGTGAGACAATGTACACCGTGGGGTACAAGGTATGGGTGTACATATTGTGGGTGTACATGTTATTAGCGGGTGTATATATTTTGAGTGGACAATCACAATTGGGTGTACATGTGTGGGTGTACGGGGGTGGCAGCTGATGTTTATATTGTGGTGTAGGAGATGATATGTATATCGGTGAACGAGAGAAGCAATGAAACTGAATTTGACTTTTAAGTTGGTCTCCTCTTTCTTATGTGTTTCGTAGTATATGCCATATTAGCAAGAGTCGATGAAACCATGCAAGAAGTAGTCTTTCTCTTTCTTATGTGTTTCGTAGTATATGCCATATTAGCAAGAATTGATGAAACCATGCGAGAAGTAGTCTTTTCTATTCTAATCGTAAGCAAATTGACAATTGATATTAAAATAACCAACTCACAATTCTATTATAAATATTGGAATTTTAAATTTGCAAATAAGTTAGATGAGTTACAATTAGAGAATTAGGATGAGTTACTATTTACAATTGTAATTGTAGTTTTTTTACAATAGTAGTTTTTTAAAGTAATTGTAAAAGATGATGAGTTATTATTTACAATTAGACAATTAAGATAATATTTACACCAATTCGTCCCGTAGACCAATTTGTATACCAAAGTATATAATGTTCCATATACCAACTCGCTTCGTACACCTCGCTTCGTACACGGATCTGTTTTGTAGACCAATTTGTATACAAACATGTATAGTGCCTCAAACACCAACTCATATAATACTTGTATACCAACCTGTAGACTGCCTTTCTCACACACCAACTGATATACCCCTTGTACACCAACTTGTATACCACTAGTGTACCATCTTGTATACTACTTGTACACTAATCTGATTTGTACACCGACATGTCTGGTACATCAATTCATACAATACTTGTATACCAATCTGTATACTGCTTCGTACAATGACCGTCTCGCAGACCAACTGATATACCACTAATGTACCATCTTGTATACTACTTGTACATTGACCTGATTTGTAAACCGATATGTCTTGTACATTTAACTAATACAATACTTGTATACTAATGGACGACATGGGTTTTATGATGGTGGATGACATGGTGTTTATGACAGTAAATGAGAGGTGAAAGCTAAATGGTGTAAAATGTTGATTATGATGGTGTACAATAGTTTTTTCTTACTTCTCTTGCATTTTCTTCAAATTCAATCCAAAGAATGTTGCATGGCAGTACATATATGTGGTGTGCACGATTGTTTATTAGATAACCTTCAAATGTCGCCTCACAACAATATATATCTAGGGAGTGACTAACCGATTAGTTAGTATACAAAGTTCCAGTATATATACTTTGGTCTTTAACCGAGTTTTGTATGATTTATTTGATAATGTTTGGGATCTTTTCTCTAATTTTCTTTTCAAATTCTTCAAATTTGGTCTCTGTTTTAAAAATATTTTATTTTATTTGCTATCAAGCAGAACATTACATTTGCCTCTATTATATGGCCAAACTACAACGTACTGGTCGGTTTACTTAGATTTGCAACTCCACATTTAACCAAATCTTTGAGCACTATACAATAAAACTGATTCCAAAAATGCTACTGTACGTTTAAGAACAACATCACAATGATGAAAAGAAAAAAAAACCATCACAACGAAAACCACATTTACACTAACAATACCAATATCTAATTTTGATCACTCCTCAATGGTACCATCATCAGCCAACCATACAAAAAAGGAAAACTTGGGAATGGCAAGGGAAAACCATACGGCTTTGTACCATGTTCTCTGTTGCACAACAGCTCTAACTTGGTTCCAAGTATTTTTCGTGGAAAACTTGGGCTTGAATCTATCATCCTTGCATCGCCATAAGGCAATATCCAAATATGTATGTGCACAGTTCTTGAGCTTCTTAATCTCATCTTTGACTTGGGATAGAAATTGAACCCGTCTACGCCTAGGCCGATGGTTCAAAAACACATCAGCCAAGGTATCCGATAATTTAATCCCCATGTCAATGAAACCGTTTACCCCCCCCCCCAATATATCGAACAATCAACCAAGAGAAATCCAATTATCAAACCAAAAAGACGTTTGGGAGCCACATCGCACCTCAACCTTATGAAAATCTTTTTATGAATCACTATACCTGAGCAATTTTCGCCATATCCATGAGCCAGCACTCGTAGTGGACTTTACTGACCAAAAAGAACCCATTTGTTTTATTTTTAACCCATAAGGAAGCCTTAGACGATATCATTCTCCATATCAACTTGTAGCAACTCACCTTATTTGCATCAACTATAGATTTTAGACCCAGACCCCCTTCAAATTTTGGTATACAAACATCATTCAGCCACTTTAGATTTCCTTGGGTTTAAATCTGGACCCGACCACAAGAAAGCAGAACTTATTCTCTCAATTTCGTTGATGCAAGTACGAGAGAGTCTGAAGGCTACGATCCAAAAATTTGTCAAGCTTTCAACCACCAAAGAGAGTAATTGAAGTCGATCTGCAAAAGATAAGAAAAGATTCTTCCAAGATCCAATGAGAGCTTGGATTTTCTCTTTAAAAGCTTGAAAATTAGAACTAGACATTCTTCTTGTCACCAAAGGTAAGTCCAAATATTTAACCGAAAAGGTTCCAACAGTAAACAAAAATCTAGATAATGAATCTCGTGTAACAGAGGAGATACCCGTGATGAAAAGACAGGTTTTGTCTAAGCTGATATGCAATACAGAAATACAAGTAAACTCATCAAAAATTGCAAGAATACCTTATATAGAGCAAATTCTTCCATCAGCAAAGACCATTATATTTTCCGTAAAACACAAATGAGTGATGTTTAAACTTTTACATCCCGGGTGGAATCTGAATTTACCAACAGAAGCTGCATTGTCCAACATTTGTGATACAAAATTCATGCAAATAATGAACAAATTGCGGGATAGAGAACAATCTTGACGCAGCCATCGCTCACTTCTAAAAAACCCCACAAGTTCTCCATTAATCTTAACCAAGAATGAAGGTGTGGTTATACACAGCTCAATCCAATTGATAAACTGAGCCGCAAGCTGCATAGCTTTCAAAAAATTAATAAGAAATTCCTAATTAACTGAATCAAAAGGGTTAGAGATATCGCTCTTCATAGCTCATCTAGAATTGTTGTGTTGACCCCTTTTGGTACAAACCCGTAAGTGAAGAAAGATTTAATGGCAACAATGAAATCCTTGCCCACAATAGACCAAGACTCTTAAAAATATTCCACCGTATAGCCATCCGGACCTGGAGATTTATTTAAAGGCATGGAAAATAAAACACCTTTAATTTCCAATTTAGTGATATCTGACACTTAGCTCTCCCTCTCCTGCTCAAAACAACAAAAATCCATTATGTTACCAATCCCCTCCCCTGTCATACCCATGTAGTCTAGTGGCTTTGTAGTAAACAACTCAGAATAAAATCGCACCGCCTCGATTTTGATATCCTCCCTACTAGTAAGCATCTCTCCATCAGAAGATTTAATCGCATTAATAGAGTTTCGAGTTTCTCTTTCTTTTACTGCATTATGGAAATACATATTGTTCTTTTCACCCACATTAAGCAAGTGTAGCTTTGACTTTTCTCGCAAAAAAATTTCTTCTAAACCCACCACATTCTCCCATATTCATATGCATTTGATTCTTCTAACATCGATTAAGGATCTGGATTATGAAGAGTAGCATTATGCTTCTCAGAAAGATCTTCTCCCAACATAAAAGAGCGTATAACTGGCTTGAGAAGCTTTACCTTCTTAGAAAATGGGAACATAGCCGAAGTATACGAAATAGATCCACCATACCGTTCCAAAAAGACTATACTGCTGGCTTAATCTCTTCCGATTTAACCATGGAATTCACAACCTTAAAAGGGGACTTTGACTTATGTGGAGGACATTCGAGGTGAATGAGTCTACCCAAGTGATCAGAGTAGCCCCTTGCCTCAAAAACACATTAAGAGTTATTAATTCGCCGCATCCAAATGTTATTGACGAGAACACTGTCTAGCAATACGGGTACGGGTAGTATTCCTCTCACAAACTCTTATTTCCATCAAGCCCCCAAACGACATAGAATTTGAGCGGATCAAAACCCTAACCAATGAATGTTTCCTTGATATATTAAACCCGCGAATGTTCCAGAAAAAACACGACATTAATATTTTTCTGTTAGTTCATCTTACAGATGCCGCTTGGGATTGTCTCACGTGCATTCTGAGATGTTTTGGAAAAATACTTATGCACAACTTTGGATTATCATGGAAAGGAAGCTCGAATCACTGCTTCTTCCTCACCCATCGATTCCTTAAAACCAACTGAACCAGAATTTTCCAAAGAAGAACCCTCTGAAATAAAGATCGACTCACAAATGATCTCAACTGAAATAGAGCCCACTCTCTTAACAATGACTGAAGAGGAATTTTCCTCCGTCATATTTCCCCCTCCTTTATCTACCTCCTATGATTCATCATCCTGAGCTCTCAAGATTTCAAACCTTGTTGGTGAAGCAATAATGACTTGCCCATACACTAGACCAGCAGATTGATTAGCTGACTTCTTACCCCCCACCCCACCCCACCCCCCGGAATGAGAAACCTTGTACCAGTCGTTACCAATCTTTTTCAAAGCAGGTGAACTCAAGAAAAATTCACCTTCCTCTACCTCTAATCCTGCACATTCCAGCGCTCCCAAGTTGTTGCCATCAAGGATCCCCTTCTCTTGCGCCTTTTTCGAAATAAAGGCATAGAAATCCCACTCTTACCAACTAGCTCGCGACCAACTTCTTTTGAAATTATAACAGATTACGTCTCCCGAACAACTGAACTTTGTGGCTGCCTTACACGATTCAAACTGTTTGAAGCCTTCTGAAACTTTTCCAAGCAACCCTCATTAACATGCCCCCACCTCCAAAAAGATCATCTTCTGGTTTAATTACTGAAGAAGCCGACAATGTTCTTCATAATCCCCAACCCAAAAACTTTAAAACTAATTGGCACCAATTCAGTGCTTTCTTAAGCTACCATAGACAGATACAAATAATCATAAATGAAAAATATCCGATTTTTTGAAAATCCAGAAGCTGAGAATAAGACCTTTATGTCACAAAACCCCCCAAATCAGAAGCAACAAATTCACCTGTGTCACCCAAAACCCAAAATTGTATACATTCGAAGAAATGGAGACAAAGAAACCCAACAATCATGCTAAAACCAAAGGCTTATGCTTGTAAATATTGCATCAGAAAAAATACTTCTCGTTTTCGTTGAGTTTCAATGGAGAGATACGATAGATACGTAGAGGGGAGAAAGATGCAAAATTATTAGAGAGCGGATAAAGTTCTCTTTTTTAAGAAAGCAAATCAAGCTTATCGAAATCGAAAGGTTTTGGATGATTAGAAATATTCGAAGAGAAAATATCTCTCTTTTTCCTTGAGTTTCAATAAGTTTTTGTTGGAGACTAGAGAGACGATGAGATGGGAGAGAGAGAGATGGATAGGCGATAAGAGGTAGTAAACCGAGACAAATAGAGAAGAGAGTATAATTGTCTTTGGAACAATTATCTTCTTTTTCTATAAGAGGAGGCATCTATTAGAGAAACAGTACCAATAACCTATTTCATCAATTGCAGAATTTCTTATCCTCTTATGTTAATTTCGACTTGGGAGGTTGCTTTGATCATGATCGAGGAAGAATTTCTCTTGGCAAAGTGAGTGTACGGAGAAAGATGCCATCAAAGTTCTCAAGTGTGCTTGCTAATCTACCGCAATTTCACAATTTAGTATGTGAATATTTGAGAACTATGGCATCGCTTTTCGTTTCCACAAGCATTATTTTGGTTATCAAAAAAAAACTTAAAGCTTTGAGTCGTTGTTGCTCAGATGCGTAAAGATAACCATGCAGACATAGTGAAGCAAACTAGGGAAGCTCATGAAGATCTTTGTAATAAGAAAGTAGTGACGCTTGCAGACCCATTATCACAGAAGGTTGAAGAGGAAAGTTTGGCCTTTACGAAGTGGGATTTCCTATCGGGGTTGGAAGAGGACTATCTTAAGCAAAAGATAAAGGTACAATGGTTGAAATTAGGGGATCAAAACAATACGTATTTTTCACAAGACATCAGAGATTCAGAAAATGCAGAATTCTGTTAGAGAAATCATAGGCCAAGACGGGGAGGTTTTGAAAACAAGTGAAGAGATTAAAGGAGAAGCAAAGAGATATTTTAGAGAATTTGTAGCACAAAACCCATCAGATTTTCAGGGCGCTTTAGTGGAGTTTGTACAACAGTTGCTGGATTTTAGATGTTCGGACATTGATAAGAACATGCTTGTGCAAGACGTTTTAGAGGAAGAAATTAAGCATGTTCTATTTTCGATGCCAAACAACAAGTCACCTGGCCCAGTTGGTTACACAAGTGAATTCTTTTAAAAAGCATGGCCTATAGTTGGAAAATGATTGCATCATTGCTATCAAGTCTTTCTTTGAGAAAGGTTTTCTTCCCAAGGGACTCAACGCCACCATCTTGGCACTTATACCAAAGAAGGAAAAAGCTAGGAAAATGAAAGATTATTATCCTATTTCATGCTACAATGTGATATACAAGGTGATTTCAAAGATTATCGCAAATAGACTTAAGGTTCTTCTGCTTAATTTCATTGCTTCGAACCAATCAGGTTTTGTCAAAGATCGGCTATTGATGGAAGACATCATTCTTGCTACAGAGATAGTGAAGGATTATCACAAAGAGTCCATATCTCCTCGTTGTGCCATGAAAATTGATATTTTGAAGGCTTTAGATTCAGTCCAATAGGACTTCTTAATGAATGTACTTGGGGCTTTGCATTTCCCAGAGAGATTCATTCATTGGATAGAGTTATAGCTATGCATCTCAACATCATCTTTTGCAGTCCAAGTAAACGTTGAATTAGCGGGTTTTTCCAGAAGTGAAAGAGGTCTTCGTCAAGGCTATTCACTATCTCCTTACCTTTTCATTTATCTACATGAATGTTTTATCAAAGCTCTTGGACAAAGCTGCAGTTGAGAGAAGATTCGGCTACCACCCCATGTGTAAGAGCATTCAACTAACTCATTTGTATTTTTCTGATGAATTGATGATCTTTGTGGAGGGGCACAAAAAATCCATAGAAGGTATCATTCAAACATTTGACGAGTTTATACATGGCTATACTTTCGAGCCTGATGATTAGTGTTGAAAAATCGACTTTATACATGGCTGGATTGTGAGAGAATAAATGTTCTGAGATTCTTCAACACTTTCCATTTGCTCAAGATCATTTACCAGTAAGGTATTTGGGATTGTCTCTTCTTACTAAGTAAATGACCAAATCTGATTATTCCCTTCTTGTGGACAATCTGAGGACACAAGTGACTTCTTTCATATGGTGGAAGATTACAACTTATAAGGCTAATGTTCACGAGAATAATAAATTTTTGGATTTCACAATATCTATTACCTAGTGGTGTATTAAGGAGATCGATCAAATATGCTTTTCTTTTATTTGGTCTGACTTGAGTTGAATGCAAAGAAAGCTAAGATTAAGTTGATGGATGTTTGTCAACCTAGGCAGGAAGGAGGAGTAGGTTTACAATTGCTGAAAGAAGCAAACAAGATAAGTTTTTTTAACCTTTTATGGAAGATATCGTCAAGAAAAGGATTTATTATGGGTTAAATGGATATCAAGCTCCATTCTTCAACAGAAATCTCTATGGATATTGAAGGAAAACACAAGTATGGGATCTTGGATGTGGAGAAAACTTCTGAAGTACCGAAACATAGCAAAGCAGTTTTATAAGATTAAAATTCGGAATGGTAGTAAGGCATTTTTTTGGTTTGATAACTGGAGTTCCCTGGGATGTCTCCATGATATTCTGGGTATGAGAGGTTATATAGACATGGAAATCTCAGCTCACGCTACAGTCGCCTCAGCCAAGGTAAATCATCACAGAAGAAGTCACTATTATGATAGCTACAACCAGATCGAAGAGACCATTAATAAGATTTCCATCAGGGATGACGATGATATACCTTTATGGAGAGGTAAAAAGGATAGATACCAGAATAAATTCAGCACTAAAGTAACAAAAAGGATGGTACGTATTTCTCATCCATGGTATAAAGAATTTTGATTTACTAACGCTACAAACAAATACTCTTTTAGAATATGGTTAGCTATCAACAAGCGCCTATCAACGGGAGATCGCATGCAAGAATGGAACTCAGGCCAAAGAACATTTTGCATTTTTTGTGGTGATTTGAATGAGTCACGTAATCATTTATTTTTCTTATGCTGATACTGCGGCAGTTTGGACTTCACTCATGCGTAAACCTGCTAACTACTTCCAGCCAAAACAGAACTCATCTCTTCACTTATAGGTATACTTTCTAAGCAACGATCTATTATATTTGGAGAGAGCGCAACAGAAGACGTCATGGAGAAGGATCTTCTTCAGCAGCTCATGTAGTCAAAGTCATTGATAAGAAGACAACTCTTATATTGATGGTCTCACCCTATTTTTCGCCAACCGGCCATCATAAACTCAAGTAAGGAAATTAACATTTTCTTGTTTCATAATCATTTTCAAAAGTTTTTTTTCGATCTTATCTAATTAGCTTCGGTTTATAAAATGACATTTTTTGTCAAAACAATTTTTTTGATGTGAATAAATTTAACATTCATTCAAAATAAAAAAAAATAGTAACATGTCTTCTCTTTTTATTACTTTTGAAAAAAATCCCATTACACTAATTTACCTTAATTAATTTACATATTCATGAGTACTTTAAAGTTTTAAATATTAAAAAGTGTAGTTGATCAATGTTAAAAATATATATATATATATATATATGGACAAATGAAAATATATATATATATATATCTAATTCTTCCATAAAATTATAAGTTAAGAAGATATATGCATTAAGGCTACTGTATCATATATATATATATACATATAAATGTAGGACGCTAAAATAAGGATTTGAAAACTGTGAATAAACTATATAGTTACGAAAAGAAAAGCAAGTTGAAAACAATTTGAGAAAACTGGTAAGAGTGGAGGCGAGATTTGATCTCTTTCCTAAATTTTTATAATCACCCGTAGTGTGATGGTTTTCAACGATTAAGAATCCCAGGAGATAACCACTTGGGAAACCGTATTTGCGACACTCAAAATACAGAGTATACGAATGCAAAACTATGATATACTCTTGAGACTTACGCGTTAGACGAAGAAAAAGAGGAGAGCAATTTCTAGGATTTTTCTGTGAAATTTTGGTGAGAGAAAATGTCGAGAAAACGATGATCTCGAAGAAAAGACGCGAGATAAAAAATATAGGAAGAAGGGACGGTTGTGCACGCACTCGCTTACGCGAGATTTTGGGCGAAAAATCCTGCTCAGTTATTGACTCGGTTAGATTCAAATTTGACTTCGAATTTAATTTATTTCTTATGCAAAAATGTTGAAAAATATTGACTAAAAGTCAACGAAAGATGTTTACTAATTGGGTCCAAAATTTGGCCCAAAAAGAATATCTTTGACATGGGCCATAGGCCCATAAGACCCAAGACCTAAGCCTAAGCCCGAGCTCGAGCTCGGCACGGCATGGTGCGCGCGTGTGTATCGTATTTTGCATAACCCCCATTGTGTCTCCATAGCATGTTAAACCATGTTGGAGACACTCTTCTATATTTACTAGAGAAATTTTTTTCTCAAGTTCCAATGTGGGATCAAATGCATGTTTTGTCATTAATCACATTGGGTCTCAATTCTTATTCACATTTGAAGATCCATAACCATATGAATATGGGTCCAACAAAAGTGATACTCATTTTATTGAAAATATGGATACAATAATCTCCCACAAAAATAGGAATTACTCTAAATATATGAATACTCGACTAACTCTACTGACTGGACAGACTTGACAGATTGGACAAACTAGACAGACTCGATAGACTTGATAAAAAGACTTTTCGAGAGTATAAACGAAAATTTATTGTGTCAAAGATGGTAGCGTATTTCAACCTTGAACCACTCATTGTTAATATGTGTCGGGTTTACTGGCCATGAGGTGAACATGATGTCTTGAACCACCCAGATATTTATGTAAACCGAGACAACAGTTATAACGCAACTCATTTTCTCGTAGAACTTTGTTCTTTATTGTATTCATTTTGGCCGTGAACTTGCCTGGTTATTCGTGAGTGCACTTAGAGAATATAGCCTGAACTTCTCCTAGAAACGGCCTCATTTCATACTCACTAGGTGTTCCCCATAAGTCTTTGTTTTAAGAAGTATCTTGTAATACTCCACATACAAAACTATGAACTCGAATCATTAAAAGCTAACGCTTATCCTAGTTTATATACAGGAAGCACTGTTTATCATCTTGGGAATTGAGTAATGACATGAAAGTCTATCAGTACTTTTAGATTTTTGTATGATTTGTTTTCCCTTTGAACCTACATCTTGGGATCTCCAGTCACGTAGGTAGAGTTTCCATCAAACATCCTCTTTAGTTTGTACGCAAAAAAACTAATTCTCTTTGATGATTTTAAAACTTGATCACGAGCCAAAGCTTTAGTAAATGGATCCGCTAGGTTGTCGACTGATTTGATGTAATCGATCGTTATTACACCACTTGAAATCAAGTGTCTAATAGTTTTATGATGTCTTCTGATGTGACGAGATTTACCATTATAGAGATTACTCAGTACCCGGGCTATAGCCGATTGATTATCACAGTGTACACGTAATGCCGGAACTGGTTTCTCCCACATTGGAATATCTTCCAAGAAGTTATGAACCCATTCTACTTCTTCTACGGCTTTGTCAAGAGCTATGAACTCTGACTCCATGGTTGATCTAGCAAATAAAGTTTGTTTGAAAGATTTCCAAGATACCACTACACCTCCTAAAGCAAAGACGTATCCACTAGTGGATTTTGAGTTCTTGGAGTCTGAAATCCACGTCACTGTATCCCTCCAGAACTGCCGGTTCTTTACCGTAGTGCAACCCATAACTTTTTGTATATTGTAAGTTACTTAATACTCTTGTTATGGCTTTCCAATGTTTATGACCTGGATTACTCGTGTAGCGACTTAATACATTTACCGCATGTGCTAAATTGGGTCTTGTGCAATTCGTTAAGTACATTAGATTTCCGATTAGACGAGTATATTCCACTTGATAAACTGGTTCACCCGAGTTCTTGGTCAAGTGGAGTTGAGAATCAACAGGAGTTTTTGCAGTTCCGGTTGTGTAATTCTTGAATCTATCAAGAATCTTTTCAACATAATGAGTTTGAGACAAAGTGATCCCGTCAGAAGTTCTAGTGATCTTAATCCGTAGGATTACATCTGCAAGGCCCATGTCTTTCATGTCAAACTAGCCGCTAAACATGTTCTTAGTTTGTTGGATTATGTCTTTATTGCTACGAATAATGAGCATGTCATCCACGTATAGGCATAACTAAATATACCCTCTAGGAGTAACTTTGATGTAAATGCACTTATTACATTCATCAATACTGAAACCATTTGACATCATTACGTTGTCAAATTTTTAATGCCATTGTTTCGGAGCTTGTTTAAGTCCATATAATGACTTCACAAGTCTACAAACTTTTTCTTGTCCAGGAACGACAAAACCTTCAGGTTGTTTTATGTAAATTTCTTCTTCTAAATCACCATTTAGAAAAGCAGTTTTAACATCCATTTGATGTATCTCTAGGTTTCTTAATGCTAAAATTCCTATCAGCATTCTGATGGAGGTTACTCTCGTCACTGGAGAATAAGTTTCAAAGAAAGTCAGACCTTCTTTTTGCTGGAAGCCTTGCACCACAAGCCTAGCCTTGTATTTATCAATTGAACTATCAGTTTTCAACTTGTTTTGAAAATCTATTTACACCCTAGTGATTTAAACCCTTGGGGTAGATCGGTTATTTCTCATGTATGGTTTTGCATAATGGAGTCGATCTCACTATTGATGGCTTCCTTCCATGAGGCTGCGTCCGGTGTAGACATGGCTTCATTGAACGTTTTTGGCTCATTCTCTACGAGAAATGCCATTATAAAATTGTCACCAAAAGATTTTTCCTTTCGAGCTCTTTTGCTCCGTCGAGGTTCATCTTCAACCTCTTTTGATTCATTAAATGAAGTACCACAAGTGCTTGCCTCGTTCGCTGGTTCAACCTCTTCGTGAGTTCGTTTTGGATTTTGTTTATCCTTACACGGAAACACATTTTCAAAAAATGCATTTTTTTATTCCATAATTGTGTTTACATGAATATCCGGTATATCTGATTTATGAACCAGAAACCGGTAAGCACTGCTATTGTGTGCATATCCGATGAAAATACAATCTACATTTTTAGGTCCTATTGAAACCTTTTTGGGAGGCGGTACTGCGACTTTTGCGAGGCACCCCCACACTTTCAGGTATTTGTACGAAGGTACTTTACCCGTCCAGAGTTCATATTGTGTTTTTTCCAGTTACTTTGTGCGGTATTTTGTTGAGGATATAATTTGTGGTAAGAATTGCTTCCCTCCACATGTTCTGGGGTAACCCAGATTCCTACAACATTGCATTCATCATTTCTTTCAGAGTTTGGTTTTTTTTTTCCGTAACTCCGTTAGACTCCGGTGAGTAGGGAGCGGTTGTTTGATGAATAATGCCTTGTTCTTGAAAAAATGCATTAAATGGGCCATCATATTTGCCTCCTTTATCACTTCGAACTATTTTAATGGTTTTCTGAAGTTGATTTTCGACTTCTAGTTTATATTGTCTGAATTTTTCCAAAACTTCATATTTACTATGTAGTAAGTATATATAGCAGTATCTTGTACAGTCGTCTATAAAAGTTACAAAATAATTTTTACCGCCTCTGGTTTGTATAAACTTTAAATCGCACAAATCGTGTGGATTAATTCGAGAGGTTCGGTTGTTCTTTCGACTTAGGTGAAGGTGTTTTAGTAAGTTTCGCTTGAACGCATACTTCACATTTATCTTTAATAAATTTGCATTTCAGAATTAAGTTCAAATTAATTAATCTTTGTAAAGATTTATAATTCACATGTCCTAACTGTTCATGCCAAATATTAAAAGACTCAACCAAGTAAAAAATTGGTTTCTTATTGATTGAAACTTCAGAAACAGATACATCAGAGTTCTTAAGGACTGTGATACAACACATTTTCACAAGTCCTTCCTTAACATATCCCTTACCTAGAAACACCCCATTCTTCCTAAGAATCAGTAGGTCGGACTCAAAGCTTGTGGCGAAGTCATGGTTGCTCAGCAGAGATCCGGAGATGAGATTCTTCCTCATGTCTGGCACGTGCCTCACGTTGGTGAGAGTTATGGCATGTCCAGAGGTGAACTTCAACACCACTTTACCAATGCCTTCAATCTTGGAGACAGACTTGTTACCCATCTTCATACCGGCATTAGACTTGGTATTTTGATAGGTGCTGAACATTGTCTTGTCAAAAAAGATGTGAGTAGTTGCACCCGTGTCATAAAACCACTCTTTAATTTCTTCATCAACCACATAGGCTTCCATAACCACCGCACATAGGTCATTTTCCGTCAAATTGGTTTGATTAAGCATTTTAGCCTTTTTGTGACACTCCTCAGCTTTGTGCCCCTTCTTATGACAATAGGAGCATTTTTCGGTGAACTTACTAGGCGCACCTTGCTTCTTGAAGCTCGTGGAGGCATGAGGTGCAACCTTCTTAGGCGCCCCTTGCTTGAATTATGCACAAAATTTCCTATGTCTTTGTTCTTATGCTCAGCTACATTAGCATTGTGAGTGAATGTCGGTTCAATCTTGCATTTAAATGACTCATTTTGCAGCCTAGAAATGAAATTTCCCAAAGTTAAAGCCTTTTGCTTGTGGCCGAGATAATTCTTGAAATCAACCCAGCACGGAGGTAGTTTTTCCACGATGCAGTTCACTATGAATATTTCACAAATCTTCATGCCTTCATCAGCTATCTCTTGGATTATCAGTTGCAGCTCATGAACTTGCTCCATGATGGGCCTAGAGTCCACCATTTTGAAGTTAAGGAATTTCGCCGTAGCGAGCTTTTCCCGAGCCTACATTGTAAGACTTGTACTTCTTATCCAAAGAATTCCAAATTGTAAGACTTGTCACCAAGACCCAAGACCCAAGCCCGAGCCCAAGCTCGGCACGACACAATGCGCGAGTGTGTGTGGTATTTTGCATAACCCCCATTGTGTCTCCATAGCATGTTAAACCATGTTGGAGACACTCCTCTATATATACTAGAGAAATTTTTTCTCAAGTTCCAATGTGGGACAAAATGCATGTTTTGTTATTAATCACATTAGGCCTCAATTCTTATTCACATTTTAACACTCATAACCATATGAATATGGATCCAACAAAAGTGATACCCATTTTATTGAAAATATGGGTCCAACAATAAATTTACCAAATTTAACAGATCAAACAATCAATAGAAAAAAGTTACTCTCTTTGATTGGTAGAGAAGATTTTTCTAATAAATTTCTTTCTTGGATTATTAATTAATTTTTTTTTTGAATAAATGTAAAATTATATTCAAAGAAAACTATTGTTACATCAAGTGTGACTGTTTAATTGAAAGTAACTTTTGATAATCTATGCTCAAGGCATCGCTTTATGGAGGCCTCGTTAAAACCCGGAAGAGAAAAACCCAATTGGGACAAAACTTTTTACGGGAAAAAGAGTACCCACCATGAACAATTAAGCAGAAAACATATTGTTGATAAATCTTCATATCCTTGAAGCGAACCAGACTTGTAGCTCATCCATCATGATTCCCTGTTCTTGAAGTATTGATAGTCGGTTTCGCACAGCCCTTCCCACTTCGTTTGCCAGCCTGTCCGCCGTTAACTGAACGCTACCAAGCCTTCGCATATTTCTTTCTCTCCATAGCGCATACGCAGTGGCTTGAAAGATATACTTGATTACATAGTCCTCGGTCCTGTTCCTTCTTGCTTTAAACTCATTAAGTAGCTCATCAAATCTCACTGTATGCTGTTCACCCATCAAACCATAAGTTAGCTTGTGCCATATTTGCACCGAATAAGGATAGGAAAAAAACAGATGGTCACGGGTCTCAAGAGGCTGAGGACAGAAAGAGCATTGTGTCGATATGTTTGGGGACCATTGGATCATTCTATCACTCGTTTTCAGTCGATTTAGAACCGCTAACCACAAGATAAAAGAATATTTTGGTGTCATGTGTGAGTACCATATTGCTCTATGCCAAGTATTGCTTGTTCCTTGTACCCTTAACTGGTTCCATGTCATTTTCGATGCAAAGAGTGGTTTAAACTTTGTTTCCTTATATCTCCATACAACTATGTCATCCCCATCATTTCCTTGGTTCCGGAGGCTGCTTATTTCAGCCTCAATCTGTGCTAAAACATGTGGTCTTCACCGCCTTATTCTATGGTGAGCTAACACCTCCTCCAATGTGTCTTGCGCTTTAATACCCATATCAATGAAGCCTCTTTTCCCCAGCACTTCTATCAACCTTCCCAACGAACACCAGTCATCATACCAAAAAGATGTATTCGATCCATTTACGTACCTTGACCTTATGGAAAGCTTTCGCGGATTCGCGATACTTTAGTATTTTTCTCCTCATCCAAGACCCTCTCGTCTTTGTTTCCTTGGTTGACCAGAACAAACCCTTTCGGATCAAATTCTTTTTGATCCAGTTAACCCACAAAGAGTCCCTTGAAGACAAGAAGCGTCATATTAGCTTGTAGCAACTAACCTTATTCGCTTCTGCCAACGACTTCAACCCGAGTCCACCCTCTGATTTCGGCTTACACACATCACACCAAGCCACCTTGGCTTTCCTAGCATTAAGGCTCGAACAAGACCATAAGAATGCTGCGCTGATTTTCTCGATCTCCCGTATACATGCTTTTGGTAACCTAAACGTTGCGATCCAAAAGTTCGTTAGACTTGCAATCACAGAGGATAAAAACTGAAGCCTACCCACAAATGATAGAAACCGGTTTTCCAAGAGGTTATGCGATTTCGGATCTTGTCTATTAGAAGTTGATAGTCTTGTTGCGTCATTCTTTTCGTTAGAAGAGGAAAACCTAGATACTTTACCGGCAAGTTTCCTTTGTCTAATGGGAATGCGTTCAATGAATCTCTAACCCCCGGTGATATTCCCGTGATAAATAATGTAGACTTCTCCATACTTATGTTTAATCCCGAGGCTGAAGCCAAATCTCTCAAAAACCGTGAGTATACCTTGTATGGATCGAATTTTCCCGTCTGCAAAGACCATGATGTCGTCCGCGAAGCAAAGATGAGTAACTACTAAACTTTGGCAGCTTAGATAGTAACCGAACCCGCCATTTCCCGCTGCTTTGTTCAACATCTTTGATAGATAATTCATGCATATAACAAATAGGTACAGTGAGAGCGAACAGCCTTGCGGCAGCCCTCTCTCACTCTAGAAAAATCCTACCAACTCCCCATTTATTTGTACTGAGAACGACGGAGTAGTTACACAAAGGATAATCCATTTGATGAAAGTTTCAGGCACTTTCATCGTTGTTAACAGATTCTCAAGGAACTCCCAATTCACTGAGTCAAAAGCTTTTGTTATATCAATCTTCATTGCACATCTTGGAGACACGTTAGACTTATGGTAATCCTTGACCAATTCCGACGCTAGTAGGAGGTTTTCCATTAGGTATCTATCTTCGATAAAAGATGATTGGTTGTTCGTGATAAACCCTGGGAGGATCTTCTTTAGATGGTTTGCTAATATCTTGGAAATGACTTTGTAGATCACATTGCAGCATGAAATCGGTCTATAGTCTTTCATCCCTATCGTCCCGGTCTTCTTAGGAATTAGAGCGAGTATTGTTGAATTTATTCCTTTTGGTAAAAAGCCATAGGAGAAAAACGACTTTACCGCCACCGTAAAATCACTGCCTAAGATAGACCACATCTCTCTATAAAATTCCACTGTGAATCCATCCAGTCCTGGTGACTTATTTGAGGGCATTGAAAAGATAATCTTTTTTATCTCCATGTCTGTCACTTCCTTTACCAGTTCGTTACTCTCCTCCCCGCCACATTAGAACTCTAGGATTTGCATCAGATCCGAACTAGATGTTGTACCGCTTTCAGAACTTGGCGGAGATTTGAAAAGCTCAGAGAAGTATCAGATTCCTTCAGCCTTAATTTCAGTCGTTGATGAGAGTATACCACCCTCTTGTCCTCTAATCTCATATATCATATTGCGCTTCTCTCTCTCCTTAATCGCGTTGTAAAAGAACCGGTTGTTTTGATCATCCTCCTTTACCCAATGAAGTTTTGCCTTCTGGCTGAGATACTTCTCTTCAATATCCATGATACTCTCCCAAGCACTGTGAGCTTCAGTCTCTTCTGCCATAATGTTTTCATCTGGACTCGTAAGATTTCATAACTGCTTCTCACACAGCCTCTTGTACATTTCCTCTCTTTTTTTTGTCAAGTCATGCAGCTTTCGTCAACCAAATACTCTGATGCTTGGCTTAAGGTGTTTGAGCTTTTTTGAAAACCTGAATAAAGTTGAGGTTGAGGGGAAGAGAGTTTCCATCTGATTCCAATAGCTTTCAACAAGATTTTTAAATTCTGGTAGAACCAATACAACATTTACGACTTTAAACGGAACTTTTGGCTTAATGGTGGACCATAAGGCGAGATAACTCCACACAAATGATCTGAGAAACCTCGAGCTTCAAAGACACAATATGAGGTGTAGGGGCACTGTAGCCAAAGAGGATTAACCAGAGCGCGGTCAAGCTTCTTACATATAAGATCTTCCTCGCGCTTATTACACCATGTAAACAAAGGGCTGTGATAAGCCATATCTTCCAGCGGGCAATGACTCACTAAACCATTAAACTCCGCCATTCCCAAACTCGATGCTGGCTTATATGTGGCTACCGAGTTTTCCGTTCTATTAAGGATCTCATTTAAGTCTCCAGTTCATAACGATGGGAGCTCTTGGCTTAGATCATTGTCTTGATGTTCCTTCAAATCATTCCAGAGTTCCCGTCTCTCTTCCTGCGAGTTTGAAGCATAAATGAATGTACATAGAATTTCCTCCGTCTGGCTTTGAACTTTTACCTTATAAGAGATCATTTGTGCCATCTTTTTCACCACTATTAACAAGACTGAGTCACTCCATACCAACCAAATTCTTCCTAATGGACTGAACTTGTAGTTTGAAACTCCCGACCAACCCAAAAAAGTTAATATAATTATATGTTCATACTTGCTTTCTGCAACTTTTGTTTCCAATAGAGCACATAAAATCATTGATTTCTCTCTTATCAAGTCTTTTACCACTTTGTCCGTCGCTGACTCTTTTCCCCATGCAGTCTCAACTGCAATCACTTCGTTTTGTACCTCTTTTTGGCTTATTTCTTTTTCGAGAGATATTGCTTTCGAATTTCCAAAACCTCCCTTTCCTGATTGCGGGACCTGTGAGCTTGTCTTTCCCTTACTAGCCGAGTTCTCTGTTCTTCCCGGTGACTTATTATTGAAACAGAGCTCCTCTATCTGAATCTCCGAAGTCCCCAAAATTTCAAATCGCGACGGTGTTGCGATCTTGACTTCTCCATAAACTAAGGTTCTCTTTCCCACTCTTTTATGATTCAAGGCCACTGTTTGCCACTCCTCCCTCCCTTTTCCAAAGATTTCTCAAACTCGCTCTCCGTGTTTTCCCGGTGTTCGCATGACTCTCTCTTCCTGTGTTTGAATGTCGCTAGGTGCAGTCTCTGAGTTATCTAAACATCCCTGATCAACTGTTTTCTCGGCCTGTATCATGGCCAGACAACCTGATACCGCATGACCCCATTTTCCACAACCGCCACACCTTCTAGGTAACCATGGATAAACATATTGCACCTCAATATCCTCGGCTCCAATTCTGAACATATAGCTTGCTGGAATTTCTTTCTTCAAATTAATGTCCATAAGAATCTTAGCTTCATCGAAGCTTGCAACTAACTCCGTATCTTGATGCATTCTCATAGGTTTACCCACAGTACTAGCCACAAAGCTCAGCCCCTTCCAAGAGAACAAGGATGGAGGAACATTCTTCATTGTTACCCATATCGGCATAGATGTAAGCTCAGGTTGTGCTTCATCTTGAAACGGTGTCCACTTTGTTACGATCATGGGAATGTTACAGATATTCCACATGCCATGACGTAGAACTCTGCTACTAAAGTTTGGATTACGTATTCGAAACTTGATTGTCGATTCATTCATCACATAGGCATCAATTTTTGTGTCTTTGTCTCCCAAAGTCCAAATTTTGTTGACTATGACATGAATCTTAGCCACATGTGGAGCTGAAGATGCAAATCTTCCAACCAAAAATTCTTGCCAAAGTGGAGGCGCATCACTTAAAACTTCTTCCGGCACCATGACTACAAATCGGCTATCGATTTCAGAGACGCTACAGTCATAATGAGATAGAGAAGGGCGGCTCGCAATCTTAGCCCATGTTTTCTGAATCGTGAGCTGATCTCCTTGAGCCGAGCTTGATTTGATCCCTTGTACCCTATGTATCCCTACATGCGCCTCCTTAGCCTTTCCGTTTCTGCCCGTGATCCTGTCTTCATCAGCCTCTACTTCACCCTGAGTGTGATTTCCAGTAATCTCCTCTTCACAACCTTCTGATGCAGCTATTGGTTCCTTTCCTTCCTCTGGCACTGCCCCAACACAAGCCTCTGTGATCCCCTCCTTCAAGCTGCCTGCTGCACGCAGCCCTTAATCCACCTCTGTTTGCAACCTTGACCCTGTTACTGCACCTCCGATAATGCCACCACCGCTGACGTTTCCCGATGTCTTGCCCACCTCAATCGCAGCACTTCCTCCTACCATGTTAACGGCGAAGAAGGCACCTTTCGTCACCTCCCAAACCAGTCGCAAATCGCCTCAGAATCGCCCTAACCAACTTCCAAAATTTTCGTCGTTCACTCCACTGTCCGACAGTTTATTAATTAATTTCACCTAACTTTTTTACATATTTTCTGATATTGTATAAAATATTAGATCAATGACTCAATCTTTTTTTGGCGCCCATCGAAAGACGTAATAAAGTATGCATCAACAAACCAAGTTTTTCCACCCCGAAACAAGTTTTCTCTACTCCGAGTCCTTTTATCTGGAAATAATAAAATATATAAAACAATTAAATTTAAAAATACAACCAATATCATCAAGGCAAACAAATCATTCAATTTTTGGGCTAAGTATTAATAGCCCATTATGCCCTTTCTTTCTCACCCAAAAAGAGAAAAAAAGAAAAAGAAACTTTAATTTAAATATTATATTTTGTTTTAACATTTTTGTCCCTCGTGATACTTTTTGATTCGTTTTCTTTCTCTTCATAAAAGACTTCACGATCTCACACAGACACATATTGACTCATCGGACACTATTCTTCATTTTCTCTCTCTTCCTCTCCAAGTTTTTGCTCTCTCTCACTCACTCTATCTCTCTTTGGCCGCTCCAACCATACACAAATGGGTTCTTGTCCACAATCCACTTCTGGTTTTCAGCCAAACCACTTCTTGTAAACAAACAAAACTGGAAAAAGAGCGAATCTTCGTTTTTATTTTACTCTTCTTCTCTAAAAAAATCCCCAAATGGCGGCAATTTCATGGTTAGGTTGTTTACTCTCGATTTTATTATTGACTCAGCGAGTCAACTCAGAGTCAATTGAAGAAAAACAAGCACTCCTCACCTTCCTTCAACAGATTCCACACGAGAATCGTCTTCAATGGAATGAGTCAGACTCAGCTTGTAACTGGGTCGGAGTAGAATGCAACTCGAACCGATCCTTCATCTACTCACTCCGGTTACCAGGAACCGGTTTAGTAGGTCAGATCCCATCTGGTTCACTAGGCAAACTCACTCAACTCCGAGTTCTCAGTCTTCGTTCTAACCGTCTCTCTGGTCAGATCCCTTCAGATTTCACCAATCTCACTCATCTCCGAAGCTTGTATCTACAACACAACGAATTCTTCGGCGAGTTTCCGACGAGTATTACTCAATTAACCGGTTTAATTCGTCTTGATATCTCATCTAACAACTTCACCGGTTCAATACCTTTCTCAGTAAACAATCTCACTCACTTAACTGGTCTCTTCCTCGGAAACAATGGCTTTTCCGGGAATCTTCCGAGCATCAGCATTGGTTTAACGGACTTCAACGTCTCTAACAACAATCTAAACGGCTCAATTCCGACGTCATTGTCAAGATTTGCAGCTGAATCGTTTATAGGAAACGTAGATCTTTGTGGAGGTCCATTAAAGCAATGTAAATCGTTCTTCATCACTCCATCTCCATCTCCATCGTCGCCGTCACTTAATCCTTTACGAAGCAAGAAATCAAAGCTTTCCACAGCGGCGATTGTCGCAATCTCCGTCGCTAGTGCACTTGCGTGTCTACTCCTGTTAGCTCTTCTCTTGTTCTTCTGTATAAGAAGACGAAAAGAAAGTGAAAGTGAAAGTAAACGAACTAAAGATCGTAAACCGGTGGGAGGAGTCACAACCGCGGCTGTGGATCGAGATCTCCCGCCGGGAGCTTCGTCATCGAAAGATGACATCACGGGGACGTCATCAGGAATGGGGGGAGAAACAGAGAGGAATAAACTTGTCTTCACTGAAGGAGGAATCTATAGTTTTGATTTAGAAGATTTGCTTAGAGCTTCAGCTGAGGTTTTAGGTAAAGGAAGTGTAGGAACTTCGTATAAAGCGGTGTTAGAAGAAGGTACAACGGTGGTTGTGAAACGGCTTAAAGATGTAATGACGACGAAGAAAGAGTTTGAAACACAAATGGAAGTTGTTGGTAATATCAAACATCCAAATGTTATTCCATTGAGAGCTTATTATTACTCTAAAGATGAGAAGCTTCTTGTTTTTGATTACATGCCTAATGGAAGCTTATCTGTTCTTCTTCATGGTAAGTCCAGTTTAAACTCATTAATGCATATTTATTTGAATTTCTAATGAATTGGTAGATAAATAGAAATAATCTTGGTTAGGTTCTGATGAGTGTTGGTTATATTTGGATGCATAGACTATTGAGTGATAGAATCTGATTCTTTGTTAATGGATAGTTTCACATGTTATGTGCTTATGCTTTGCTGTCAAGAAAAAACATTCTTATTTCATTGCTTCACATTCTGAATAATGATATGATATTTTATTTGTATTTTATTTGTTAAAGTGGGTCGTTGTTTTGCAATTATTAAAAATAAAGGGAAGTTGCCGACATTATAGGCGCGTTGTTTGGTAATTGTTGTCATAATAATAATTCATAATTTTGCTTCTCTATCACTCTTCAAAGATTGCTTTGAAGGATAAAAAAAAAAAGAATAAAGACTCTTCCACATGGATTCTTTCATCATATTCTAAAATCTTTTTCTTGAAGTATACTTTTATCTGAGTGAGCTGAAGTGTTTTTGTTCTTTTTTGCTATTTTTTCATCTACTGGAACTGCATTTACATTATGATGCTCTTCCCTAAGTTAAAAATGAGAATTATAACGTTAAGTTTCATTTTCTGGTTAATACTATGAACATCTTTGTCTTCTGATGCTGCATTTGCAATAAGTTAATAGCACTGTATTTGATTCAGGTAGCCGTGGATCAGGGCGAACACCATTAGATTGGGATAATCGTATGAGAATAGCGATAACTGCAGCGCGAGGGTTGGCGCATCTTCACGTTTCAGCCAAATTGGTACATGGAAACATCAAAGCCTCAAACATTCTCCTACAGCCAAACCAAGACATTTGTGTCTCTGACTATGGACTTAATCAACTATTCAGTAACTCAACTCCACCAAACCGCTTAGCGGGTTATCACGCTCCTGAAGTTCTGGAGACTCGGAAAGTAACATTCAAATCGGATGTATACAGCTTTGGGGTGTTACTGCTTGAACTGTTAACAGGTAAATCGCCTAACCAAGCATCACTTGGTGAAGAAGGCATTGATCTACCGCGGTGGGTACTTTCTGTGGTTCGAGAAGAATGGACTGCTGAAGTGTTTGATGTTGAGCTTATGCGGTACCACAACATAGAAGAAGAGATGGTTCAGCTACTTCAAATCGCAATGGCGTGTGTTTCTTCAGTTCCTGATCAACGACCAGTGATGCAAGAAGTGTTGAGAATGATTGAGGATGTTAACAGAAGTGAGACAACCGATGACGGGTTAAGACAATCGTCGGATGACCCGTCAAAGGGATCAGAAGGTCAGACACCTCCAGGGGAATCAAGGACACCGCCACGTTCAGTCACACCTTAGTAATTGAAAAAAAAAAAAAGATGAAGAAACAAAACAGCTTTATTAATTTTTCTTGTTTGTGTTCACATTCTCCTCAAAAGAAGATAAAGAAAATGAGATTAGCGTGTGTCGTCTTTGTTGGGTGTGACGGTAAAGCAAAAGACTGGACCATCATTTGGACAACCATCTATTTTTTCTTTAAATTGTTTTCCAGTCTTTAAATCTTTGAGATATTCTAGTGGTTTTTTTTCTTTTCATTCATTTTTTTTGCTTTGAGTATTGTGTTTAATGTTTACAGGATTAAATCAAAGTTCAGTCTAAACCACGTTGCAGTTATATCATTTAACTATAACACTTCGATTAAAATTATTATTCCCAAGTTCACTCTATTTTTATTTTCCTACACATTTTATAAATAATACTTGGGAGCAAACCAAACGTTACTCCCTTGTAACAATTGGTATTAACCAAAAAGAATACTACAATCTAAAATAACATAGTAGATAGGAAAGAAATAAGCTTTTTGCGTGATCAAATCCGCATATTGATTGGATTTCCTTCAATTGAACTTGAAAATGGGATGTAAAGATCTCCTTGGGGCTTCATGTTTATCCATTGTGAAGCTACAAAGTCTCGACAACTTTGGAGGTTTTTTTTTCAAAACTTGCATTAAGCTCTGGGAATAATTCTCAAAAGTTATTTCTCTATAACCGAGATTATCCAAGGAAGACATTGTCCAAAGGAGGGATGTTGCTTCTGCTTCTAAGCTGGACTGAAGAAGGGTACGGGTTTGGTGGTTTTTGGTCAAAAACAAAGAGTTGGAAACTCTATTCTTTAGTGTAGCTTCTTCCATTATGTATATATATATATATATATATACTTATATAGCAAAATGATTTTCAAAAAATAATATTTTGGATGTAAATTTGTAGTTTACATAACTGAAAACAAATCTGCAGCATTGCTGAAATTTCAACCCTACTTGTGAACAAGGATTAAAAAAAATCAACAATGAAACCATCAAGCTATTAAATCAACCAGATCATGGCAGAACCATAAAAGAAAGAGATCCGAGTTGTCTTATTTGAACATATCTCTCATTACCTTTAATCTTAATACATATACACATACCCATAAATAAGGATACGTATCCTCATTATTCAATTTATCACGGAACTTGCAAGATTATTTTAAAGCAAGACTAGAATTTGGAGATGAAGTCAAGGATAATTTGGAGAATCTCTTGAGGCTTCTCTTGGTTTATGAAGTGAGCCACACCCTCCATGACCACAGGCTCTTCAAGCAAAGGCACGTGTTCTTTAAACATGGGACCATGTATGTATTCTTTCACACCAGGCATATAATAGACAAGGTCCAGCTCTCCTATCACAAACTTTGTAGGTACCTGGACTTTACTTCCTACCCATGGACCTAACAGCTCATTGTTCCTACCATAACAAAACCCATTTATGCTTTTGCCTTTACAATAGAAACAACATTTTCATATTTAACCTTACCTGTTAAAGTTACGGTAGAAATTAACTCCACCAGAAAATCCTTTCTCTTCAAACTTGCTAACGTAGTAACCAACGTCCTCCTCCGATAACCAAAACGGTAGAGGGATAGATTCGTCTTTACAGCCCCAAAAGCTTTTGTCTTTAGGGATAATAATTGGTCCAGGAGTTCGGTATGTAAGTATCCTCTTCACAACTCTCTCTGTTCCAATCTCAGCAATCTCAGCTTCTATCTCTCCATCTTCCTACGTTCCACCATCAAATTATTAGTTATGAACGATGGAGAGAGAAAATAGTGCAAAACTCAGATTTCTCATTAATGAATGAAAGAGTATGTTCCAATCCTATATACAATTTGCAAACTCCATTAAATCAAGAATAAACCAAGATTACACCATAAGTATAATAAATGGATATTTCAGAGCTCTTAACCAACCTAAACCAGTATAACACTTTGTACTTGTTAATACAAACTGATATGAACCGAAAGGTTCGATCAAGAAACCAAATCACAACCACACACCTATTGAACCGTAGAGAATCGGTTATGAAGAACAGAAGAACCGTTCTTGTTTTTTCAATAATTATTAGATAACGCTTATTCTTTCCTTAGTGATAGGAGCTCCATCCCCATAACTCCACTTTCTCATTTTCATATTTCAGTTTCCATATTTTTAGGATCGATCAATTGTTTTCGTTTTACGTATTTAAAGACCTCAAGATCAATATAGTGAATTAGACGTGAAATTGGCAAAACACAGTTTATCTCTTTCTCTAAAATAAACCTATAACTAACAATAGTTTCAAGTACTGTAATTAGAAGATATAGTTATCAACGAACCTGAAACCTGCAGACGTAGTAATCATCACCGTAGTAAGCACGCATGCCATCGACAGGCTTCACGGAAGGATCAACAGGACGGAACGAGAAAGGAACACTAAGGTTGACCAGAGCTCTGACTTTATCAGGTCGGAAGAGACAAAGGTACCAAGCTATGAGAGCTCCCCAGTCATGTCCAACCACAAACACCTTCTTTTCCGTTAGTGCGGATATGACGGCTACTAAGTCACCAACGATGTGAAAGCAAGTGTAGGAAGAGATCTCAGCCGGAGCGTCGGAGTCACCGTAACCACGAAGGTCAGGAGCGACGGCACGGTAGCCTTGAGCGGCGAGTCCAGAGATCTGATGACGCCATGAGTACCAGAGCTCGGGGAAGCCATGGAGGAGGAGGACTATAGGACCATCGGATGGGCCTTGGATTGCCACGTGGATGTCTATGCCATTCCCTCTTATCTTTCGGTGCTCCATCATTTGTTTTTCTGTTGTTGAGTTGCTTTAAGGAATACAGTGACTAATCTTTTATACTAGATAGATGGGATTCATTCACGTATATGTCCAACACGCATTATTTTGACAAATTGGCATCCAAAAAGATTGTGGGGCAAACATTTTTCAGACCTTTTATTCTTTATATAAATTTAAGTGTTTAAATTAGAGGTTCAAAACTAGTTTTTTGTTTTCACCTAAATTATGTCTTTAGTGATAACAACTTTACATAATGGGTTTACAATATTACTGAAAGTCCATAAAGAGCCCATTAGTTATACCTCTAAAGAAAGAAAAAATAGTCATCTCTACTCTAACACCCATTAGTTATACCTCTAAAGAAAGAAAAAATAATCATCTCTACTCTAACACGCGTCATATGATTGGAAACAAAAAGATACATGTTGCTGAGAGAAGTGACGCTTTCATTATCCTTTACCGCTTGACTTTGATTCCGATGAAACGAATCGATGCTGGAAATGAAGTTCAAACATTAATTCTTCATTTTTTTTCACCAAGAAACTGTATAATCAGGTAAAAGGATATACAATACATCAAAACTCATCCACTTGCCAAATTCATCAATATTTAATTTTGTAAATCACTGAAACAACAAATTAGAAAAATAGAATCCGCATCTAAACGACCAGAAAGCCATCAAATTGAGAACATCAATTCTTATGCAGAGTATTCATAACCAAAAGAGAACAAGGTACAAGAGTAACCATGACATACACCGAACAAACCGGATAGCAAAATTAAAATGGCAAAACCAAATAAACAGGATGGCAAAATTAAGATGGCAAAATTAAGATGGCAAAGTCAAACCACGTCCAACCGGTATGTATGCCGGACGGCGAATAAAAGAGAGTTTGCTCTCCCTCTGAAAAATGAGACATGAGAAAGAAAAAACTCTCACCCGTTGAGGTTCAAGACTAGTTTGATATGATTATGTTTTTACGGTACATTGACTGAGAATAATGGTGATTTAATATTGTTTTTGAAAACTTGTTACAAATCTGAGTTTTAGTTTATATAATTTTTTGTTTTAGATCTTTAACATACTTAATGATGATAACCTCACAAATTCGGAATCTCAAACTTTATTCCGGTTAATAAAAAAAAACTATTACGAGCGCAAATGTTATAGATATAGCATTCAAGCCTACCTTCTTTTTAAATAATATGAAAAATTATATTCAAAAAAAATTTATTTTTACATAATAGGTAATTACTTTTTTAAAATAAAATAGAATAGAGCTTTTAGAGAAATCGATAAATGATAGTTTCATTAAAATTCAAAGAATAAAAAATTTAGTTGGGATAAAACCATTCCTCAAAAAAAAGAATACACATCATTTATGGTTGAGCTGAAAAATCTGAAAACTCGAAGCGATCTTAGATCCTTGTTACGAACTAAATTTGTATCCCATCTATCATTTTTCCTTGCGTCTGTATGGTCGATATCCTGTTCCGAACTATCGCCCCTACTTCTCGGATCAGGCTTCCTATGCGAAGGGGTGTTCTTCCATGTCTTCGTTGGTTTCGTTCTGTCCATAAAGTGTATGCTAGCATATGGAACGTCTACCTTACAATAAAATCTTCGGTCGTCTTGTTACTCTTGGCATGAAACATCGTCATCAGCTCAGTAAACTGGGCTGTGAAGTCTTGGCGAAGAAGTCCATAAGCGAGCTTGTACCAAATTTGCGATGTGAAATTGCAGGAGAAGAATAAGTGATCCCGAGTCTCTATGGGTTATGAGCAGAAGACACATTTTGCTGAGATGTTGGGTGACCAAGTAAGCATTCTATTTCCCGTTGACAATCGATTTAGAGCAGCTAGTCACATAATGAAAGAATACTTCGGAGTAGCATGCGAATACCACACCGCCTTATACCATGAGTTTTGGCTGTTCACCTCTCGTAATTGATTCCATGTTTTTTTTATGAGAACCGCACTTTAAACCTATCCTCCTTGTGCCTCCAAAGGGATGTGTCCTCATCTAGATATCCCCGTCTCTTACCTTACTGATTTCGTCTTCTATTTGCGCTAGGACTGGCGGTCTTCTTTGTCGAGGCCTGTGGCTTACTAGCACATCCGACAGCATATCTCCAGCCTTGATTCCCATATCAATAAAACCCCTCTCTCCTAACACATCAATCAATCTCCCAAATGAGCACCAATCATCATACCAAAACGATGTTTGGGAGCCATTACGTACCTCAACCTTGTGGTATGTTTTTGCCGAGTTCGATACTTGATTATTTTTCGCCACATCCATGATCCCCTGCCTTTGTAGCTTTTTCCGACCAAAATGAGCCTTTTCGAATCAGTTTTTTCTTTATCCAATTCACCCATAGAGTCTTTTGACGAGACTAGCCTCCAAATTAGTTTATAGCAATTCACCTTGTTAGCTTCAACCAAAGATTTTAGACCGAGACCCCCCTCTGACTTGGGTCTACAAACATCATCCCATGCCACCTTTGATTTCTTTGAGTTTAGTGCCGGACCAGACCACAAGAAAGCAGAGCTGATTTTTTCGATCTCCCTTATGCAAGCTCTTGGAAGCCTAAATGTTGCAATCCAAAAATTCGTTAAGCTTGTTATTACCGAGGAAAGAGGTTGCAACCTACCCGCAAAGGAGAGGAAATGATTTTTACAGGAGCTGATGCAGGTTCGAATTTTCTCAATAAGTGGTTGATCGTCTGTAGCCGACATTCTCTTGGTTAGGAGAGGAAGCCCTAGATATTTTACCGGTAATACTCCAATTTCAAAAGGAAACTCATTCAGCGATTCCCGAATTTTCGATGAGATACCAATGATAAACAACGTTGTTTTTTCCAAGCTTATGTCGAGTTCAGATATTCGAGCAAAGTTTTTGAAGACCTCTAGAATTCCCTTGATTGATCGAACCTTCCCGTCTGTAAACACCATGATATCATCTACGAAACAAAGATGCGTAATATTCAAACTCTTGCAACTAGGATGATAACCAAACTCACCATTCCTAGTGGCCTTGTCAAGCATTAGAGAGAGAAAATTCATGCAGATTACAAAGAGATAAAGAGATAGAGAACATCCCTGTCGTAATCCTCTCTCACTTCTAAAAAACCCGGCCAACTCCCCATTTATCTGAACTGAGAATGATGGGGTGGTAACACACAACTCAATCCACCTTACAAAGACTTCTGGTATCTGCATTCCTTGCAGCAGCTTGATGAGGAACTCCCAGTTTACCGAATCAAAAGCTTTTTTTGATATCAATATTCATGGCGCATCTGGAGGATATATCCGGCTTGTGATAATCTTTGACCAATTCAGACGCAAGCAGAATATTTTCCATTAAGTATCTATCTTTAATGAAGGTTGTTTGATTATGGGATATAAAGTCTGGGAGAATATGTTGAAGACAATTTGCTATAATTTTTGATATCACCTTATACATCACGTTGCAACAAGATATTGGTCTGAAGTCGCTCATCCCTAGAGTCCCTGTATTTTTGGGGATTAGAGTAGGGATCATGGAATTCAGTCCCCTCGGCAAAAACCCAAAGACGAAGAAAGATTTTACCGCTATAGTGAAGTCGTTCCCAATAACAGCCCACATCTCCTTATAAAACTCTACCGTGTATCCATCCGGCTCTGGAGATTTGTTTAGTGGCATTGAGAAGAGAACCTGCTTTATTTCCATGGCTGAAACCTCCGAGACTAGTTCACTTCCCATGTCCGCAGAGAATTGATAATCAATAACCCGAGGTAGCTCCGTCGCATTAACCTCAATATCATTTGGAGTCGGAGTCTTAAAAACATCCAAGAAATACCGAACTGCTTCAGCCTTAACTTCCTCTCTTGTTGAAAAAATTTTATTTGCAGAAGACCTTATTTCAAAAATCGAGTTTCTCACTTCTCGTTCCTTGATCGCATTATAAAAAAACTGGTTGGTTTGATCTCCCACCTTTACCCAATGAAGCTTCGCCTTCTGCCTTAGGAAGCTTTCTATCTATCCCCGCCACCCTCTCCCAGACATCAAAAGCTTGAGCTTCTTCCATCATGTTTTGATCAGTCGGATTGCTTAGAGTGGTTGTCTGTTTCTCACATAACAATGTGTAAGCCTCCTCTTTTCTTCTTGTCAAATGATGTGTCCTCTGTCTACTAAAGCCTCTAATGATTGGCTTAAGGAGCTTTAGTTTCTTCGAAAAATGGAAAGGCGCAAAGGTTGAAGGGTATAAGGCAGCCGTGTTAGTCCAATAACTCTCCACAAGATCTTTGAAACCTATCATAGTTATTACCGCATTTACTATCTTGAAAGGAACTTTTGGTTTATGCAGAATTTCGTATAACGAGATAAAACCGTATACATGATCTGAGCATCCCCGACCTTCAATTCTACAATAAGAGCTCAAAGACCGCTGCAACCAACCATTATTCACAAGAGCACGATCCAGTTTTTTACATATCAACCCCTCTTCTCGTTTGTTGCACCAAGTAAATGCGGGTCCGTGAAAAGTCACATCCACTAGATCACAATGCTGCACTGTCTCACGGAATTCCAACATACCTGGATAATTTGCATGCGTTATATTAACTGTTGAGTATTCCGAAGTGTCCAAAATTTCATGAAGTCCCCAGTGCATAACCAAGGTAGGTCTCTAGATCGAAAATCATCACCGTGAGCCTTTAAATCAGCCCAGAGCTCACGCCTTTCCTCCAATGAGTTTGTTGCATAGATGAAAGTGCATAGTAACTCCTCCGAGTGGCCCTGGATCTTAATAAGACATGATATCAACTGATTTGTCTTGTAAACCACTGTCAATGAAACTAACTTTCTCCACACTACCCAAATTCTCCCAAGCGGATTAAACTCATAATTCAATTCCATGGACCAGTCCTTGAAGGTGGATTTTACAATCGCATCCGCCTTGTCTTTCACAACTCTTGTTTCCCATAAGGCACCAAAAACCAACGAGTTTTTTGTTTATCAACTCTTTGAAGACTG